>JAXCMG010000039.1:10035610-10050401 GCA_034642415.1 Podarcis siculus
CAGCGATCCCTCTTGCTGTTCTGGCTTCTGAGATTCAGAATATTTTTTTTCTTGTTTTCCTCCTCCAAAAACTAGGTGCGTCTTGTGGTCTGGTGCGTCTTATAGAGTGAAAAATACGGTAGTTAAAATGGGGCTGGAAGAATTCCACTTTTAGTCAACTAGTTGGCAGCTGCACATTAGAAAGAAGGATAAATTGTGACCTATACGTTACTCGCAGGTAGAGCATCTGCTTTGCATGCAGAAAGTTCCAGGTTCAATCTCCTGCATCACCAGGTAGGGCTGGGAATACCTACCGTACCTGAAAACCTGGAGAGTCACTGTCTGCCAGTATCAGGTATTACTGAGCTAGGTGGATTAGTGATCTAATTCTTCCTTGGGCAGCTACTTATTTTTGTTGTCCTCAAAATGCAGCCAGATGTACTAAGACAGAGCTAGAGGCAGGGACAGTGCAGGCAATATGGCTGATCAGCCAGCAGGCTAGTATAAAGACAACAGCCGAAGCTCCTTACCACCACCAAAAAGGGACAAACTACTGACTGAAGCTTCCTTGGCTTGCTGTTCTTCCTCCTTGCTGTCTCAGCTTGTTTACCTGCCCTCTCTTATATAGATGCATGCCACTCCAATCTCCACAGCAGTGCAAGTTTCTAGGCACTTACCCAGTGTTCGTGTTTTCTTTTGGAAATGAGGCACAGCAGAGACTGTGGTGTCTTTATGATATCTGGTTTATTTACACACATACACAACCTGAGCATGCATTGGAGAGGCTCACAGCATTAACACGCCAAGAGGGTCCTGTTTTTCCCATTGCCATAGCAGCCTTGGATTCAAAAAGAAATCTGCCATGGCTCTCTGATCCTCTGCTCCAGCTTGCTGCGTTTCACAGACTGCCACTTTCTCTGAACTCACATCCCAGCCAACTGCAATCCTAAACAACTACTCTCCTTCCAAACCAGGCCTTTGTCCTGCTAACTAAACACAGAGTCATCTGGCGCACATTTTGCCTTCTTAATTGCTTTCTTAATGGGCCATTACCTTCCCTTTGTTCTTTAGTTAATGGTTGATCTCCCTGGTGATTTCCCTTCCAACTCTACCATTCTATATTTCTATGATTCCTGAACACAGGAAGCTGGTTTGACCTGTATTTTAACATTTTGCTAAAGCCGGTGTCTGGCAAGCAATTAAATGCTGCAAGCGTGGCATAAATTCGAACATTTGCTGGATCCAGGAATTTAGAGACATCTGGCACCTACAAACCCTGGCACCCACAACTCTGTGTGTACTCTCTGCAGCTGTGTGAATTGGACTCAGGCCATGGTGATATTTGATGATGAAAGCAGGTCCGACAATGTGTTGAGGCATGCTCAAGTCAACTTGCCCAAGAGACACTGAAATATTAGAGATGGCACTGATCACTCAATATATGAACTAGAATTTCTGTTCAGTTTCACATTCTGATCCCATATATATGTGGGAAGGCGAGGGGCTTTCTGATTACACCTTTTCCAGCAAAAATATATATATATAAAAATGGAACACATTGAAAGTTGGAGCACTCAACCGTATAAGAAACAGCATGAGCGCTAGCTGGCAAGAAAACTTGGAAGATCTATTTTATCTTTCATTTTATCTTATGAATCAGGGTGTCAACTGTTGCAGCTGCAATTGTTACATTTACCAGAAACCACAGGAAGAAGCATGTACAGGACCCAGAAAAAAGGGCTTCTCAGAAAACCTTGCTTTTATTTTGTACCAAGTAATGAAAAACATACTCTTCCCACAAGCGTTCAGTAAAACAAACCCAAAGGCAGAAAACATCCAGAAACCAAGGACAATGGCTTAATATGTCAGTGGGATTAAAAAATGGATAATAAATCATTTTTCTGGAAGTTCTGTAACTGTTGCCTTCTTCCTTGTACTCAGATCCCCCCAGCATTTAAATACTTTGACTGGAACACACAAGATCTAGCGCTATGAGAGAGGGAGGTGGTGAAATTCTGTATCTACTTTCTCCATGGGAATTCCTTGTAGATGACTGCAGTGCCTAGAGACAGTCAGATCTTGCATCCTCGGACCTAGGACCCTCGTATCTACGGGACCGCCTCTCCTGGCATGTCCCACGGAGGACCTTACGGTCTTCAAACAAAAACATCTTGGAGGTCCCGGGCCACAGAGAGGTTAGGCTGGCCTCAAGCAGAGCCAGGGCTTTTTCAGCTGTGGCTCCAATCTGGTGGAACGCTCTGTCACAAGAGACTAGGGCCCTGCGGGACTCGACATCTTTCCACAGGGCCTGCAAGACAGAGCTGTTCCACCAGGCCTTTGGCCAGGGCACAGTCTGACTCCCTCCTTTGGCAATCCTCACAGAACTCTAGCCCAATGGTTGCCATTAATCTGATTTGAACTGATTTTATAATGAAATGATTTTAGAATGTTGTATCATTTTACTGTTGTTAGCTGCTCTGAGCTTGGCTTCGGCTGGGGAGGGCGGGATATAAATAAAATATTATTATTATTATTATTATTATTATTATTATTGGCAATGACTAGAGGAGGAATGACCGCTGGGAGGAGTTCAGAGAGAAGAAATGCTGTGCCGCATCTGCAGCAATGCCACCGGACACCTTCATCTGCCCCAGTTGCAACAAAACATGTCTCTCCTGTATCAGTCTTTACAGCTACAGCAGGCACTGTAACCTTCCAACAGTTTGACTTCATCCCCAAAGACACACTCCTCCATTGTCTCCCAAGTATCATATCCCCTCTTACTCAACTTTTCTATACTGTACTAGGAAGTTCCAAATGCTGCAGCCTTTCTGCATGGAGGAGTCATTCCGTGCCCTTGATCATTTTGCTTGCTGTTTTCTGAACCTTTTCCAACTCTACAATATATGCTTTTTTAAGGTGAGGTGACGTCATACAGTATTCCAAATGCAGTCACAACCATAGATATGTATGAAAACATTTTGCTCTCTACGTTTTTATTTTCAATTCCTTTCTTAGTGATGCTGCACACCGTGAGGGCAAATCAGACTGAATGCTCAGGGTTCTGCCCTCGGCAGAAATATCAATGTGAAGAGCGCTTCTTATTTTACATCTATACATGTAACTTGGGATGCGGGTGGCGCTGTGGGTTAAACCACAGAGCCTAGGACTTGCCGATCAGAAGGTCGGTGGTTTGAATCCCCACGACGGGGTGAGCTTCCGTCGCTCAGTCCCTGTTCCTGCCAACCTAGCAGTTCGAAAGCACGTCAGAGTGCAAGTAGATAAATAGGTACCACTCCGGCGGGAAGGTAAACGGCGTTTCCGTGTGCTGCTCTGGTTCACCAGAAACGGCTTAGTCATGCTGGCCACATGACCCAGAAGCTGTACGCCAGCTCCCTCTGCCAATAAAGTGAGATGAGTGCCGCAACCCTAGAGTTGGTCACGACTGGACCTAATGGTCAGGGGTCCCTTTACCTTTACCTTACATGTAACTTAACATACAGAGCCGTAGCTAGGTGATCTTGCGCCCCTGGCAGAACCGTCCAGATTGCGCCCCCTAATCACAGACAAATTACTGTATTTTTCCATGTATAAGACTAGGGTTGTTGTTTTTTTTAACCAAAAAATAGGTTTGAAATTGGGGCTCATCTTATACACAGGTAGTGCTGAGGGGGTGTTTTCTTAATTTGGAGTCCCCCAAAATAGGGGGCATCTTATTCACTGAAAAATATGGTAGTTCTTCTTTCCGCCTCTCCTCCAATCCCCCCCCATTAATTTGCCCTCTATCTAAAACCATTTATGAGGCAATAATCAATATTTATATTTATGGACATACTTTTAGCCGATTTTGCACCCCACCATCGCCTGCACCCCTGGCCGGGGCCCACCTCACTACCCCCTAGCTACAGCCCTGTTAACATATGTAAGTCTTATGCAAATCAGTATCTTCTTTTCTCCTCTTTTTTGGCTATGCATGTCTTATGGGGGGGGGGGCAATGCACCTCCGACCACCCTATGGGCATGCATTGCGGAAAAGCAACAGAGCAAAAGAAAAAAAGTTTCACTGCCAGAATCAGCACAAAGAACACCTGAGAGGCTGTCTACACTTAAATAATATTCCCATCTTCCACTGGCCCCTAAAGTCCTGGAAACAGTAGTTTACTCCTCACAGGACTGCAGTTCCCAGAACCCTTAGCAAACTATAGTTCCTGGGATTCGTGTGTGTGTGTGTGCTATAAATGTGTGTACAGTCATACCTCGGGTTGCGAATGCTGCAGGTTATGTCTTTTCAGGTTGCGTCCTGCGGCGACCCGGAAGTACCGGAAAGGGTTACTTCTGAGTTTTGCCGCTCACGCATGTGCAGATGCACAAAATGGCGCCACGCGCATGCGCAGAAGTGGCAAATTGCGACCTGCGCGTGTGCAGACGTGGGGTGCATTCCTTTCAGGTTGCGAACGGGGCTCCAGAATGGATCCCGTTCGCAACCAGAGGTACTACTGTATGCAACTTCAGACCATCCTGGCTCTGAGTTAGAAATCTGGGCTGGGCTTGTTGAAATTGGGCCACCTGAACACAGTGTCACACTTGCGTAATTTCCAGAGCCAGAAAAGTTACCTTATTCCCCCCCCTCCTTCTTTCTCTCCACTCCACCTCTCCTGACCCTGCAGTTTTGCATGCATATGAACAAAGGAAGGGGGACAAACTGTAGACACAGTATTAATATGGTCCTTTCATGTAGCTTAATCATACCTTGAAACCCAGTTTATCTTGCCAAGCCACATACTTAAAGACTGCATGGCGTGAGTCAGTCAAAGGGCTGCTCCGATTGGCTGCCCAGCTCTCCTGATGCTGCTCACTTAACTTTGCCAACTTTCTATTGGGAGTGAGAGTTTGAGGTGTCGCTTGCAGCTGAAGTTCGGTGACTTGGAGTATCCTCAAACGTTGGGGAAAATTGTAGAGCTTATCGTATGATTTTTTCTTGTGTGTGTGGTGAGTCACTCATTCACTCATTCATTCATTCATAACTGGAATGGTCATTGTCTCAGTAGTAAATAAAACGGGGCTGTAAACTTCAAGCAAAAATACTTCCCATGTATTGTGGAAACATAAGAATAAGAATTTTATTATTTATACCCCACCCATCTGGTTGGGGTTTTTTTTTTATTGCTTTTGTGCCACAGTGCAGTGACACTCATTAACAAACGATGATGTGAAAATATTCAAAGGGTGTGATTCATCCACAGTCAAACTCTTCCAAGTCCCAGTGACTTCGGCACATAAGAAAATAAGGCCACAATCCTGGACACACTCAGCTTGGACTCCTGTTGAATTCAGTGGGCCTTCTTTCTAATCAAAAATGTGTAGGATTGCCCTGAAAGGCTGCAATCCTAACTCACTTACCAGCAAGTAAAACTCACTGAACATAGGGAACTTCTGAATTAACATGTGTTTAATCCCCCCACTGAAATAAATGGAACTTAAAAGTCTTCACTGTGGCTAAATGGAACTTGAAAGTCTGAACTGTAACTAAATAATGAGATATACGGTGCAAAAGGAATGATATGAATGAAAGATCTAAACCAACTTTCTGTTGCATTTCTACTTAAGGTAAGTGAGAGCTAGTAGTAAGAGAAAGGTTGGAGTCAAATTCTGTACAGGTGAGCTGTGGAATATGGATGGCGAGGCAGGATTTCACGTTCAGGAGCACTGACATAAGGATGATTAGAAGACAGCGTGTTTGACTAGTGAATGAAATTTACAAGTGGTGAATATTCAACTGCTGAACTTTTGGCCCCTTTGAGAAGACCCAGACAGAGGGCGGTCTCAGGTGGAAGAGTCTTTCCTATACTGCCCTTAACTAATTCTTCACCTGTGCTGGAGATTGGGTTCCCCTAGTTGCAAAGCATCCCAGTCAACAGAAAGTGAGAGAAAGCAAGTCTTGAGTACATTGTTTTCTCTGCTGATGCAGACTATTTCTGACTCACACCAACTCTTTTTAAAAAAATAATTCTTTAGTTTAAAAAATTACGATCAATTATCCAACAACCAACATAGAGAACAAGATTCCAAAGAATCTACTGAACTTCCCTCCTCCCCTTTGGGGTCCTTTTGTTAAACATCTCCTGCATCTTTTATAATAATCCAAATCTTTTACATCTCCATTATATCCAAAGTTCAACATTATGATATTATGTTCGCTGACTGGGAACAGTTATGGACCACCGGTATTAAATTTACGGCATGTAGTGCCTTGAAAGAAAATATAATGAAAATGATCTATAGGTGGTACATGACCCCAGTCAAGCTTGCAAAGATCTATCATCTGCCCAATAATAAATGCTGGAAATGTAATGAGACTGAAGGCACATTTTACCATCTTTGGTGGACCTGCCCAAAGATTAAGGCCTACTGGGAAATGATCTATAATGAAATTAAGAAAGTCCTTAAGTGGACATTTGTAAAGAAACCGGAGGCTTTTCTCTTGGGCATGGTCGGCCAATTGATACCAAAGAGGGACAAGACATTTTTTATGTATGCAACCACAGCAGCAAGAATCCTGTTGGCAAAGTATTGGAAGATGCAAGAACTACCTACTCTGGAAGAATGGCAGACGAAGGTGACGGAATATATGGGACTGGCAGAGATGACCGGCAGAATCCGTGACCAGAGGAAGGAGACAGTGGAGGAGGACTGGAAAAAATTTAAAATATATCTTAAAAACTACTGTAAAATTGCGGACTGATAAGATGTCAGGGGTAAGAAACAAAGAACTACAGCTGTAAATGTTAAACCTTAAGTAAATTTAAAAGAGATTAGATTAAAAACTGACCGAAGGGTTGCTTAAAAAATGGCAAAACAAGGATGTGGTGAAAGGAAGGTATGGGGAAGTCAATTTTTTGTTGTATGTTTTTGATGTATGTGTTTTGTTTTGTATTGTTTTTTGTATGTGTAAAAAACCAATAAAAATCTTTAAAAAAAAAAACAAAGTTCAACATTAAACTACAGGTGTTATTCCAATCCTACTAATGATTTTAGCTGTTTACAGTGGTTTTTAAGATAAATTATGTATTTTGCCCATTCCTCATTAAAAATTTGGTCTTCCTGATTTCTGATTCTTCCAGTCATTTTTTGCCATTTCGGCATAATCCAACAACTTAATCTGCCATTCTTCTTTGGTAGCGACTTTGTCGTCTTTCCATCCCTGGGCCATTAACATCCGAGCAGCTGTGGTTGTATACATAAACAGTATTTTCTGCTGCATTTCGATTTTGGCACCTAGAATTCCCAAAAGAAAAGCTTTAGGCTTTTTAGAAAAGGTTATTTTAAACTCTCTCTTTTTTCAATTCATTATATGTCATCTCCCAAAATTCTTTTACTACCTTACATGTCCACCAACTCACCCCAACTCTTGTCCCTTTGTGGTGGTGGTGACAGGTGAGAAGGGAAACACCATGCCAGAAAGAAGAGGCCCTATTTTTCAGGTTATGCTGTTTGTTAATCTAGCCCAGGGGTCAGCAAACTTTTTCAGCAGGGGGCCGGTCCACTGCCCCTCAGACCTTGTGGGGGGGGCCGGACTATATTTTGGGAGGGGGAAAATGAATTCCTATGCCCCACAAATAACCCAGAGATGCATTTTAAATAAAAGCACACATTCTACTCATGTAAAAACACCAGGCAGGCCCCACAAATAACCCAGAGGTGCATTTTAAATAAAAGGACACATTCTACTCATGTAAAAACACGCTGATTCCCAGACAGTCTGCAGGCTGGATTGAGAAGGTGATTGGGCTGCATCCATCCCCCAGGCCTTAGTTTGCCTACCCATGATCTCACCCATTTTTTGTGCCCCACTGCTAGCAGCTGCGTGTTGGGGGTGCACAACCACCCCCTGATTATTTATTAATCAGGGATGCCAGGGATTTGACTTGGGACGTTCTGCAAGCGAAGCACATGCTCTGAGACTGAGCTGTGAATTCTCCTTATGCATATGCTGTCAGATTATGCGAACCGAACCAAATCCTGTTCATTAGCATGCTTTGCATTGCAGTTATATCAAAGAGAGGGAGAGAGGCACGCAACATTTCAAATGTAATATTGGACAATCAGGGAGGATTCCGCATGCCGGGAATTTCTGAGTCTTCTAAGAAAGCAACCTTGCCCTCATAGCTAACTTTCTACTGAAGGGAAACTGTTGAAATCCGGGCAATCACGCTGGTCAGTAATCTCTTTCCTGTGTAATATGTCTGTTGCTCTAGGAAGGCTGATAACGACTATTTTCAATCTGCCCATGCCAGCATTTTGCTTTTTGATTACTGTTAGGAATTTCAGAAATGGATGAGCACACATTTCTGACTGTCACTAATCACATGTTTTTATGATTCCTTCTCCAAGAATTTCAGGGCAGTTTAGATAGCACTGTCTGACTTTTACCATCCTAACAAGTCCAGGAGGCTTGGCAAGGCTGACGGCTTCCAAGCTCTTTCCCAAGGTACCCTGGTATTCGGCAGATGTTTAGGTAGCATTTCTTGATGATAAGGGACGCGGGTGGTGCTGTGGGTTAAACCACAGAGCCTAGGACTTGCCGATCAGAAGGTCGGCAGTTCGAATCCCCACGACGGGGTGAGCTCCCGTTGCTCGGTCCCTGCTCCTGCCAAGCTAGCAGTTTGAAAGCACCCCAAAAAGTGCAAGTAGATAAATAGGTACCACTCCAGCGGGAAGGTAAACGGCGTTTCCGTGCGCTGCTCTGGTTCGCCAGAAGCGGCTTAGTCATGCTGGCCACATGACCCGGAAGCTGTACGCCGGCTCCCTCGGCCAATAAAGCAAGATGAGCGCCGCAACCCCAGAGTCGGACACGACTGGACCTAATGGTCAGGGGTCCCTTTACCTTACCTTGATGATAACACCAGTAATAGTAGACAGGGTTCCCTGAAAGACGGGTCTCTCCTGTAACCCTGCCCCAAATAGTGCCTTATAACATGCAGCTAAATGAGATATTTGGTTTGTTCTCGGGTACACTCTTAGTTGTACACTCGGGTACACTCTTGGAGTAATAATGAGGGAGTGACAGTTTGGATACCTCTGAACTAGGTGATTTGAACCCAGACTTCCTAGTCCACGTCTTAATGTTCTAACCATTACTGTACACCACAATGGCACCCTCTCATATGCACTATATATTTTATGGAACCAAATTTGTATATTTTTTAAAAAATACTTTATTACATATCAGTTTTTGTTGTTTTTTAGGTGTCAAGTCAAAACTCAGCCATAACATCTATGTTATGAGAAGAACAGCATTCACCTTCCCATTTCCTGGCAATAAACAGCCTTATAATTGTCTGTTTGGGCCATTGTGATTAGTGTGTGTGTGTGTGTGTGTGTGTGTGGAGAGAGAGAGAGAGAGAGAGAGAGAGAGAGAGAGAGAGAGAGAGAATGATTTCCCATAGAAAGGAATCCTAACAGAGCTGAGTTATGCTCTTGCCAGCAATAATTTTCTTCAAGAACAACTCTTAAGAAAGAATGAGGGGAATAGTGCTTGGGATGGTTACTAGTGACAACGGCTAGTATGCTTCTGCTGGGAATCACAAATGGGAAAAGTTCAGTCAAGCTTGCAGGCTTCTCATAGGCATCCAACTTGCCATTATGGGAAGAGGATGCTGGAGTAGGTAGACCACTGGCCTTGACCAGGAGGCTTTTCTTAAGTCATTCTGTTAACTGCTTCCTCTTCCAAAGGATTCTAGTTACAGGTAGGTAGCCGTGTTGGTCTGCCGTAGTCAAAACAATATTATAATAAAAAAATTCCTTCCAGTAGCACCTTAGAGACCAACTAAGTTTGTTATTGGTCTCTAAGGTGCTACTGGAAGGAATTTTTATTATTATTGTTTTGTTTCTTCCAAAGGGTGTTACTCACACCAGACCTATACTGATCTGAATCAATAGCCAAGATTCAACAGACAACTCAGATGAAGTACACACAGGCCCCACTTTCCCTGCATTCCCTGGAAGTCACTCATAAGGTGAGTGCTGGCATAACAAGTTGGCAATTTCCATTGATTCCTGTGGGGAAATTTCCAATGCATTCCTGACCATGGAATTTTGACCGGCAATCAATCAGTCAATCAGTCAATCAGTCAATCAAGCAAGCAAGCAAGCAATAGCTCAGGAAAATGCTCTGAAATATTACTAAAGTACAGATCATTACAGTTCCTCAACTAACTAGCAAAAGGCAGTAAAAAATCCTCTCTGTTTGGATTTCTGAATCCGTGGTGTGTGTATAGCAAGGTTTGAGTGTTCAGATAAGTGAATTTCTATGTAGCGAGCATTCAGAAGGCAGATTTGCGTGTATTTGTACTAAATGAAAACACTGATGTTGCCTTTATTTTTAAAAAAGCAAAAACAAACTCCAACCACTAGTACAAAGTTACGGTTTTTACAACAATTTTGGCAACTGGTCCAGTTGCATACAAAACAAAACACAGAGAGAGCCATGCTCCTTATTAGTTGGTACTTAGAAATGTAGACCTCCAAATTTTAACAGTTTCCCCTTAGTAAGTGCTGAATTTTCCATGCACAACACGATACGCTTGATGCAATTTGCTGAACAAAGTATTTGCACACGGAAGAATCTTGCAACATGATTTCAAAAGTGGATAGGCTGTGAAATAGTGAAGCGTTTAGCTATATTGTGCCACTGCCTACTAAGAACCAGGAATGAGCACATCATGCATACGACAATCTTCTATTAATCACCGCTCATTGTAGTGGATGCAGTTAACAAGGCTTGTAGGTGAGTGGGCTTCAGTCACAAAGGATAGAAAAAGGTATAAAGTTGCCCCTTGAATTCTGCTGATGTGCATTTGATGCTTGATTCTGGGGTAGCCAGTCCTTGCTGGCAGTGTGGCACCTTCAGAACATAAGAGCCCTGGGAGAGCAGACCAAAAGCATCCTGTTCTCAGTGGCGTAGGAAGGGGTGTGCGGTGGGTGCGGACCACCCTGGGTGTCATCACTGAGGGGAGGGCGGTTTGACAAAATGGCAAAGATATGTGTTTTTAATATGTGTTTCAGCCTGAGCCACACGTCTCTCCTAAAGGGGAGGTGGCGGGCAGACTGCCTGCAAGTTCCGCGCTGCTTTTTTGAGCAGCCACCCTATAGTTGAGGGGGAGGCAGCAGAGAGGCGCCACACAGCGCGCCCTGCCTTGGCTCACCCTGCTCCCATCGGCAGCTCGCTCTGCTCCCAGCTGCAGGGTGCGCGCACCTCTCCAGGCATCTGAGCGGCTAGGTACATCACTGCTTGTTCTCATAGTGGCCAACCAGATGTCTACGAGAAGCTCACTGAACCTCAATCACTCCACCACTTTTTAACTGTTCGTTTTATTGCATCTTTTAATTAAGGATGTTTAAATGCCCCAATGGGTTTTTTACTGCATACAGTCATATCTCGGGTGCAGCCGCTTCTGATTGCGTTTTTTCGGGTTGCGGACCGCCAAAACCCAGAAGTACCGGAATGGGTTATGTTAAGTTGTGGGTGAACATATCAGACGACACAGCGATTCTGCAAACAGCTCTTGTTTATTCACAGGCCAGCACAGAACTGAACTGAAGGGCTCAGTCAGGCTGCTTATATAGAGCTCCAGAACAACGTAATTGTAACAACTTTCTGTAACTATCCAATAACTGAATGTCACTTTCGATCCCTTATTTGCATATGTGGACCTGAACTATCTATAGTATCCCCCTGCTGGCCCAGGTTTTGGCAGTTGCGCATTCGCAGAAGTGCCAAATCGCAACCTGCGCACGTGCAGACGTGGGTTGCAAAAGCTGCGGGTTGCGAACGTGCATCTCACACAGATCACATTTGCAACCTGAGCATCCACTGTATTTTAATTATGCATTGATTTTTATAGTTGTAAATTGCTTAGAAGCCATTTTGGCATATAAGCAGTATATAAATTAAATAATAATACACACAGCACTATAGCTCAGTGGTTCGCAAGAAAATGCAAGTACTGTCCTTGGCATCACCAGAAGGAGCAGGGGTGTGTGTGTGTGTGAAATTCCTGCCAAGAGCCCTGGGAGCCACTGCCAGACAACAGCGCCTAAGCTCTTTGAACTTATGAGACACTTGCTGCACAAAAAAGGGCCTCCAAGTAACTTAGAAAAGCTAGCTGGACCAGTGGTTTGGCCCTGATTTAAGGCAGTGTTCTACATTTCAGGTGTATGGATGCATCCTTCCCCCGTCGCTGAAACAAAGACTAATCTGCAGAAGAACTTCTGGCAACTTAGACAAAATGTGCTTCAGATCTCAGTTCTCCTTTAGGAACTGAACGCTCCGAGTGCTTAAGAAACAAACACACTCCCACTGTTAAGTAGTACTGTTTGGTAAGCCGAACGATTTTTTCACTAGCTCATTTGGGAACCTTAAGTGACCTTCCAGTGCTTTAGCATGAGAAATATTTATAGTAATTGCATACGGAGGGGTGAAGATGAACCCGTGAACCTGTTCTTTTCCATCTTCTGAAGTTGCTCTTATATGTTAAAGGAAAATGAACTAGTTCAGCAAAGCAGGTGTTGAAGGCGTGCTTTATTTAAAAACATCCTTTTTCTTAGTCAGATTTCAATAGCACCTGGAGAAACTGTTGTACTCACGTGAAAACATCCAGGAAAGTTTAACGTTTTTTTAAAGACAGATGCCTGAGACCCTGGAAAGCAGCCAATAGTCAGAGTGGACAGGGCTAGATGTGATGATGTTCTGACTAAATATAAAAGCAGCCTCCGAGGAAACAGTTTTCTAGTAATGGCCTTTCCAGGCTGTGTGGTATTCAATCGCATATCAGCAAAGTCAGGTTGCACAATTATAGTGGATTGGGAGCTTTTGCACAATAAACCCGTTTCCGCAACAGATCTGGCTTTTTGATAACACCTGCTTTCATGCAATCATAAAATCATAGAATTGTAGAGTTGGAAGGGACCACGTACGCCAACTAGTCCAATGCCCTGCAATGCAGGAATCTCAGCTAAAGCATCCATGACAGAGGGCCACCCAACCTCTGCTTTAAAACCTCCATTGAAGAAGCGTTCACAACCTCCCAAAGGAGTCTGTTCCACTGCCGAACAACTTGTACCGACAGAATGTTCTTCTATCTGTTTAAAGACTTGGGGAGCTTTGTAAACAGTTTAATATTTTCCAATAGTAAACTGTTTGTGCAAGTCTATAGTTCCCTGATGGTTCATTTTGTAGCAGAAGACTGCTCCAAGGCAGAATGTGTTTTCTTTTAATTAAAAAAAAAGGGGGGGAGAGACGTGTTCACTTTGTGGATGGGAAGGAGAGCAAACTTTCAAGTTGTGCAAAAATATTGTGAATGAACTATTTTTCATAAGAAAACCATGCTTTAATTTATTGTTTCTACCAAAGACTTTGTATCCAACCTTAATTGCACTCAGTGGGAATTTATTAATTGAATTGTAGACCTTCAACCTCTTTCACATAATGTATTAGAAAATTTGGGCTTCGATGTTTGACATAAAGACTTAGAAAGCTCTCTTGGGTTGTGGACTTCATGTGCTTTATTAGTTTTTTCCAATGTGGGAAGGGCATTGACTCAAAACCTGGTAGGATGGTCTGAATAGGTATTATGTGAACACAGGCCTTTCCTCACCTCTTGGGAACAACCATTATGATATTAGGAGCTATAAGGTCCTTTCCATCATTCTGTAATCCAGCTTTCCTTTTACGCTTCAGGGCATTGCAAAACACTTGAACACCGTATGTGCAAATAACTGCAACATTGCCAACATAATTGTCCTTCCATTTATAGGCTCTTTCCTGGAGCAACCATCTCTAAGCTCATCTTCTCTTGATTAAGAAATAATGGTAAACAAAAGCTGTTGCTACACCATGTTTCCCCAGCCACTCAGAAATTTTCTTCTTCTGCAATATAGAACTCAAAATGTTTTGCAACTCTGAACTTTCATGTTCTTGGCTGAATATTAGTCTGTCTTATCCTTCCAGACCTGTAGCTACTTCTGCTAGCAAGGGGCTGTTCACCACCTTATAATTACTGAAGATTTATCTTTGGTGCTTTCCCAGTTGTATTCCCAGTTCCTTATCATGCAGGGCTGAAGTGGGATCTGTTTTGCACACAGACTTCCCAGGGCTTTGCCTAATGCAGGTGTGTGTGTGTGTGTGTGTGTGTCCTCAGAACTTGCCATGAAAACGTAAGGGCCGGCTGAATCAGGCCAATGGTCCATTTCATGCAGTATCCTTCTTTTACAGTGACCAACCAGATGCCTGTAAGAAACCAGAAGGCAGGATTTGGGCACAAGAGCATCTTTCTCCTCTTGTGGTTTTCTGCAACTGGTACTGAGAAGTATTGGTGCCTCCAACTGCTATCACATTTGGAAGGTTTTAAGATTTTATTGGAGAAGTCAGTAGAGTCCCAACATGGGTCTATAGGTTGCAATAAGTGAAGACATTGTGGGCCAGCACAACCAAGAAGTGAGCAGATCCCAGTGTCAATCTTTCTTTGCCCCTTGTTCCTGATGTAGATCTTCCCTTGCCCCTTCTTACCTGACAGCGACAGGGAACGCCATTTTGGGATCTGCCTCAGGTGCCAACATGTCTTGGGTCAGTTTGGCTTGAGGCATCTGATGATGTAGAGATGGACTGTTCTTCTGACAACCTGCTCAGTCCTTACCATACCCCAACCAACCAGGACCTTCCCCCAGATAGGATTCCTCCCCAATATCTCCACCGCTTCCTCCTTGTCACCTGGCCACTCTCTCCACAATGTCTCCACAGGACTCTTGACAGTAT
>JAXCMG010000039.1:10056277-10073985 GCA_034642415.1 Podarcis siculus
ACAGTATCCCCCTGTTGGCCCAGGGTGAAACTACACTACATAACACCAGCGATATGCTGATAATACACAGCTCTACTTCTCCCTTACCTCTACAGGTGTGGCAGTGAAAGTGTTGGATTGTTGTCTTGCCTTGATAACAGACTGGATGAGAGCCAATAAAGTGAAGATCAATCCAGATAAGACTGAGGCACTGTTAGTGGGTGTTTCCCTAGATCAGATGCCTGGGACGTCGCCTGTTCTTGATGCAGTTACAGGTGGCGCTGTGTTCTAAACCACTGAGCCTCTTGGGCTTGCTGATCAGAAGGTCAGTGGTTCGAATCCCTGTGACGGTGGTGAGCTCCCATTGCTCTGTCCCAGCTCCTGTCAACCTAGCAGTTCAAAAGCATGCCAGTGCAAGTAGATAAATAGGTACCACTGTGGCGGGAAGGTAAACAGCGTTTCCGTGCGCTCTGGTTTCCGTCACAGTGTTCCTTTGCATCAGAAGTGGTTTAGTCCTGCTGGCCACGTGACCTGGAAAGCTGTCTGTGGACAAACACTGGCTCACTTGGCCTGAAAGCGAGATAAGCACCCCAACCCCTCCTTTGTCTGGACTTAACCATCCAGGAGTCTTTTACCTTTTCACCTTACACTCCTCAGGTACACAGCTCAAGGGTACTTCTGGAGCCATTGCTGTTGCTTGAAGTTTAGGAGGCCCCCGTGGCACAGAGTGTCTTCCATTAGCTTTGTCTGGTGGCCCAGCTGTGTTCCTACCTGGACAGGAATAGCCTAACATCTGTTGTCTATGCTCTGGTAACCTCTTAGATTAGTGCAATGTGTTATACATAGGGCTGACTCTGAAGACAGTTTGGAAACTTCAGCTGGTGCAGCATTCAATGACCAGATTGCTCACTGACGGTTTGAGCATATAACCTGGTCCAATTGCACTGGCTGCCAATTAGTTTCCAGGCCCAGTTCAAAGTGCTGGTTTTGACCTATAAAGCCTGAATCGGCTCAGGACTGCAGCACCTCAAAATCGCCTCTCTCCTTATGAACCCTTTGTTCATCATTTGAGTTCCTCCTTTGTGTGCCTCTGGGAACCTGATGGATAACTAGGTGTTCCTTCATCCATGCACAGATCGACAAATGAATGTGAAAAAATCAATTTCTGCATGCAATTTTTTTTAATCAGTAAAATCATCAGTCCCCGACTCATCCCTTCAAATCTGACTTGAATACTGGTCCCCCCCCCCAAAAAGAGGAGGGATAATAAACTAAAAATTCCAGCAGCAAGTTCTCTTGCCTGTTAACAGCTTGTAGTTTAGCAAACACCGTGATTAATTTTAGTGGCAGATCATCCCTGGTGTCTATTAAAGCACAGACTCTCATTAACACTAAGTCAATATTATGGGGGACCCCTGTTGCTTAACGAGGCATTTACTGCCAGACTTGACAGACTGTCCCAGTGACGATGCCCAAGTAGTCGCTGAACGAATGGCTTTGCCCCCTCAGGCACAGAGCCAGATCACCGGCTTTCCCTTTACTTCATACAAGGAGGCCACTATTGCGAGTTCGCGGAGAGCGCCGGATTGAAATACGGCCAGCATCATGGTGGCCCCACTGTTGTCAAGGTGAACAAAGCAGCTAGGCCTAAACAGACCAGAGCCAAAATACTGTCTTCGCCCTCAGAGAGCCTTTCCTTTAAGTACACACTGAATGGCAGCCAACAGCAGCTGCTCCAGCGAGCCTTGACAAATGCAAGCCACATCTGCTTACATCAGATGTCTATACTAGCCCTGCTGAAGAGTTGCGGCCATTCCAGAGAGCCTGGCCATCTGCCCTGGATGGCAGCTTTGAGTGGCATAGGATGCCCTCTTGCTACCCCTCTCTGTCCTTCAAGGAGTTGAGGGCAGCCTACTCAGTCTCAATCATACAGCACACGCCCGCCCCCCCAGACCAGCATAAGACTATCAATGGCTACTAGGACATTCCCCAACCACAAGATGTAAGGATGGCCAACTTGCATGGCTTTGCGACCCCCAAGCCAAGGTGGCAAGTAACAGTACAACCTTTAGAAGACACCTGAAGGCAGCCCTGTACAGGGAAGTTTTAAAATGTTTTATTATGTTTTTATATATGTTTATGTTGTTGTTGTTGTTTAGTCATTTAGTCGTGTCCAACTCTTTGTGACCCCATGGACCAGAGCACGCCAGGCACTCCTGTCTTCCACTGCCTCCCGCAGTTTGGTCAAACTCATGCTGGTAGCTTCGAGAACACTGTCCAACCATCTCGTCCTCTGTCGTCCCCTTCTCCTTGTGCCCTCCATCTTTCCCAACATCAGGGTCTTTTCCAGGGAGTCTTCTCTTCTCATGAGTATTGGAGCCTCAGCTTCAGCATCTGTCCTTCCAGTGAGCACTCAGGGCTGATTTCCTTCAGAATGGATAGGTTTGATCTTCTTGCAGTCCATGGGACTCTCAAGAGTCTCCTCCAGCACCAGAATTCAAAAGCATCAATTCTTTGGCAATCAGCCTTCTTTACGGTCCAGCTCTCACTTCCATACATCACTACTGGGAAAACCATAGCTTTTACTATACGGGCTAAACTATTATATGTTAATAACAACAACAACAACAACAACAACAACAACAACAACAACTTTATTTATACCCCGCCCTTCCCGGTTCAAAAACTGGGCTCAGGGCAGCTAACAACAAATTTAAAACACTTAAAAGCAGCATAAAATACAGTATAAAAACATGAATAACAATAAAATTCAAAGTTCAGAAATCAATTTAAGGGGAAATCCATCTAATAAGCATTAGATAATCACCAGGGCTAGCTGGCTGAATTAGTCCTACTTGAAGCAGCCCAGAATGGATGGGGCAACCTAGTCAGAAGGGCAGGGTATAAATATTCAAGATGTCCCTATTTTCATCAGAGAAATGTTGGAGGATATACCAGTACTGTACCATAGAATCATAGAATTGTAGAAGGGACACCAAGGGTCATCTAGTCCAACTCACTGCAGTGCAGGAAACTCAGCTAAAGCATCCATGACAGATGGCCATCCAACTTCTGCTTAAAATTCTCCAATGAAGGAGAGTCCACAACCACCCAAGAGAGACTGTTCCACTGTGGAACAGCTCATATTGTCAGAAAGTTTTTTTCCTGATTTTAGTCAGAATCTCCTTTCTTGAAGCTTGAAGCCATTGAGCCCTGTCTTCCAGAGAAAACAAGCTTGCTCCATCTTCCATGTGACAGCCCTCGAGATATCTGAAGATGTACCACAGCACCTCCATACAATACTTAGTCACATAATGTGGGGAAACGCTTTAGGACTGGAATCCGGGCAACAGGTTTTGTTTTAGTTGCTCTCTTTTCCAATCATCATCGTTTGGGATTGCTTGCTCTAGGTCATCTGCCTTTTTCAACCGTGTAAAACAGACAAATCAATCTCCCGACCCAAGCCAGAATAATATTATACAAAGCAGGGAAAATATTGTAATTGGAAGAACTCTTTTAAATACAAAAATTCCTTTTAGTGAAGTCGTCCAATGGCTTACCTTGTAGCAACGCCAATTTTAATTTATTTTTTTAAGGCAAGCGGTCCTGCAATACGGCTGGCAAAGTGGCAGAATGAAGTTCTTCTAGCTCTAGACAGAATCGGTGGGGTGAGTAAACCATGCGAGATCGATACTGCAGGAAGGCTTGTTTGGATGCAGTGGTGTGAAAACAAAGAAGCGTGTTAAAGTAAATTTATCCATGGAACGTTAACAGTCCATTATTCTATTAGGGCCAGCATCAGAGGCACTGTTCTGTTATAGATATGACAGTGTATCCCACCCCCCAATGTACACCACTGTGATTTTGTGCAAGGTGTTGAAGAAGTGTATAGAAGCATGTATGAAAAATCACTGCAATAATAATACTTTAAAAATTCTTTCAGCATGGCTAACTGCTCTTTGCAGTCCCCAAATTTAAGGCTTTGCGGTTATAGGGTTTTTGAAGCAGGAATCCCTGTTACTTGAACCTTGAGCACACCAGTGCAAGTAGATAAATAGGTACTGCTGTGGCGGGAAGGTAAACGGTGTTTCCATGCGCTCCAACTTCTGTCACGGTGTTCTGTTGCGCCAGAAGCGGTTTAGTCATGCTGGCCACATGACCTGGAAAGCTGTCTGTGGACAAAACGCCTGCTTCCTTGGCCTGAAAGCGAGAGGAGCGCCACAACCCCATAGTCGCCTTTGACTGGACTTAACAATCCAGGGGTCATTTACCTTTTTTTACCTACCCATGATTAGGTTTGATCCAGCAGGGATCACCTGATGTTTTGCGACAGGGATGCCATTGAGACAGGGATGTGCAAAGCAGAAAAATACCAGCTGATCTTGAGAAAAGCAGCCAAGCCATATGCCACATGCAGACAGGTCCTTCTCAGTGGTTAGGTTCTCCGATCAGCTTGACTCAAGGAAGGAAGGGGGGGAAATCCTTCCTGCACCAAACTAAATATGGCAAAGAGTCAGTTTGAGTTGGGTCAAAGCTCACTCAGTGTTAAAGGTAAAGGGACCCCTGACCATTAGGTCCAGTTGTGGCCGACTCTGGGGTTGCGGCGCTCATCTCGCTTTACTGGCCAAGGGAGCTGGCGTACAGCTTCCGGGTCATGTGGCCAGCAGGACTAAGCCGCTTCTGGCAAACCAGAGCAGTGCATGGAAACGCCATTTACCTTCCCGCTGGAGCGCTACCTATTTATCTATTTGCACTTTGACATGCTTTCGAACTGCTAGGTTGGCAGGAGCAGGGACCGAGAAACGGGACCTCACCCCGTCACGGGGATTCGAACCGCTGACCTTCTGATCGACAAGTCCTAGGCTCTGTGGTTTAACCCACAGTGCCACCCACGTCCCCACTCAGGGTTCCCCCCCCCAAATAAAGTAACATTAGGTGCCCCTTCAGCTCATGTCCTGTGGAAGGCTGTCATTTGCCAAAGGGATAGGGAAATAAAAAGTTCACATTCAGGGGGAAACCCTCTGTTTCCAGAGTACAGGTCAGAAATGAAGGACGCATCCCATATGGATGCACTGCTAAGCAGCTTAAAAGGACAAAAGCCTCTGCAATGTGGTGAAAATGCACCACCTTGTGGCTGGAGATGATTCTTGGGAAGCAACACTATTAAAAGGACGCCAGATACTTTGAAAGAAAACCACCAGGTTTGGCGCAAAGGCCAAAAACGCCTTATGTTCCAAATTTAAACGACATCCAAGCTTTACAAGATGACAAAACGAGAATCATTTGGTTATTTTTATTATTATTTTATCACATAAAGGCACACTGATTTTGTTACACTTTGTTCCCAGCTCTTAACACTGCGCAGCCGGTACACACACTTTATGCAAAATCCATTCAAGAAAAACTTTTTTTTGGTAGCAATGTAAAATCCCTTCCCCACCTGCATTTGCAGAAATATTCCAGTGCGGTGATCTAACAGCTTGGAAGACAGCATTGATTGATAAAATAGCAGGCTTTGGTGTAAGGCATAGTTAGTAGATACTTGGCATCTTAACATTTGTTCAATAAAATTCATACTTAGAAGTCACATTTTAACTCAGCAGGAGGTACAAGTTAAGTGGAGATTACAGCTAGATTCACACAATTGAATTAGAGATTATCTAGTTATATTTTTCCAAAGAAGACTTTGCAATATCCCCCCAGCCTGCCAGATGGTCCATACCAGTCTGTTTCGTGGATTTGCAAACAAGTGGGGCCATCTCCTCCTCCTCCTTCTTAAATTATTCTAGTGAGCATGTAACAGTTGGTGGAGAGTCGATCCAAGATTCTCGAATTTCCTTTAGGCTGTCTTCTCAATGATAACAGCTATACCTTGGCCTCCTCCAATGCAAGCCGAACCGACTGCATATTTACCTCCACGGCGCCTATAAAAAAACGAGAGAGAACAAACAAGAAAACAAGTTATCAAGGCATCGTGACTCAAGCCTTGCCATTTGCTCTGAAAGACTTTTAATTATTTGAGTGCTACCATTCCTTTCTTTTGCTCCACAGAATGACATCTAGGGCAAGGACTGCCAAGCACATTGCACTGTGATGCCTTGATGTTGGTGGAAAGAGTGTTTCCTACAGCAGATAAGCAGGCTGACATACCATATTTTTCACTCTATTGGACGCACCGGACCATAGGAGGGGGAGAACAGGAAAAAAAATTTTTTTTCTTGTTCTCCCCCTCTAAAACAAGGTGCGCTCTGTGCGTTCAAGGTGCGTTCACCCGAAGCCTCCGGAGCCCAGCAGGAGTTCCCGCTGGGCTCTGAAGGATTTGGGTTCCTTTCGACCTGCTCTTTGGGGCTGGCGGGGGGGAGAAAGCTGCTTTCCCCACCGCCAGCCTGCAAACCAGGTCGGGGAACAGCGGGAAAGCAGCGCTTCTCCCCACCGCCAGCCTGCAAACCAGGTCAGGGAACAGCGGGAGGCGGCGCTCCGCCTCCCCGCTGTCCCCTGAGCTTGTGGGGCTGGCGGTGGGGAGAAGCGCTGCTTTCCCCACCGCCAGCCTCCAAACCAGGTTGGGTTTGGAGGCTGCTATCCGCAAGCCTTGGGAGCCTGGCGGGAACTCCCGCTGCGCTCCGAAGGCTTGTGGATAGCTTCCTGAAGCCTGGAGAGCGAGAGGGGTCGGTGCACACTGACCCCTCTTGCTATCCAGGCTTCAGCGAAAGCCTGCATTCGCTCCATAGGACGCACACACATTTCCCCTTCATTTTTGGAGGGGAAAAAGTGCGTCCTATAGAGCGAAAAATACGGCACTTGCTGGAGGGAAGGGAACACACAGCCATGTTGCGTGGACCAAGCGACACTCCTTGTCAATCTGAGCCAGACTGCAATTAGCAAACTAAATTCTGTTTATTTTTATCTCAGCTTCTTTATACCAGTTCCGACTATTTATCCATCTAGCCCACTATTGACCCTAACTCTGAGCTCTCCTGGGTCTCACGTGAAGGTCGTCTTCTCCATGACTTGCTACTTCATCTTCTTAAAACTGAGACGCCAACCGCGCTCTTTTCCAAGCATGCATTCCACAGCATTTTAAAAAGCAAAACCGAGAAGCGTTCCCAAGAGGTTCCTTCAGGCTACTCACTGACCTTAGTTCATGAACCAGATGAGCAGTGATCCTTGAACCCGATGCCCCCAGTGGGTGACCCAAAGCAATGGCTCCTCCATTGACGTTTGTTTTCTCTGGGTCCAGATCCAAAACCTTCTCTACTGACAAGTACTGTGGAGCAAAAGCCTCATTGACCTTGAAACATGAGAGAGAGAGATAAAAAGTTGGAAACACCTATAGGTTGGACTGCTGTAACATACTCTACTTGGAGCTATCCTTGAAGACAGTTCAGATGCTTCAAAAGTGATGCAGAAAGCAGCTTTCGCAAGGGGTGGGTGAGCAGAAAACCACTGGCCAAAAGTATATAGTTTAAAAAAAAAATCAAAATGAGAACAAAATGACAGGTGAGATGCAAATCCTGCTTTAAACCTTTAACTTCCCAACTTATTTAAGAATGTCTGTAACCTCTTTTTAACTCATAAAACTCAAGGTGGCAGACCTGAAAGAATTAATAACATAAACTGCAAAACATATACCGTATTTTTCGCTCTGTAGGATGCACCTTGTTTTAGAGGGGGAGAACAAGAAAAAAAATTCTCCCCCTCTCTGCTCAGCGCCCCTTCAGCGAAGCAGCAGGAGAAATGGAGCCCCTTCCATTTCTCCTCCCTCTTGGCTGAAGGGGGGCTGCGCAGCTCTCCCTCTCTGCTGATGCCAGGAGTCTTGCTCTCCCGGCTTCAGCAAAAGGAACGCGAAGCCTCTGGAGCGCAGCGGGAGCTCCTGCTGTGCTGCGGAGGCTTTAGGCGGCTATCCCTGAAGCCTGGAGAGCGAGAGGGGTCGGTGCGCAGAGGGAGCGCTCCCTCTGTGCTTTGGTTCCTTTGTGTTGCTATCGCTGAAGCCAAGGAGCCTGCATTTGCTCCATAGGACGCACACACATTTCCCCTTAATTTTTGGAGGGGAAAAGTGCGTCCTACCGAAAAATACGGTACTAAAAACACAACCAAGTTCCAAATAAAATATCACCCAAGAACTGAAGGGAGCATAATAATAATAATAATAATATCATCTAATATTCATGCCAAATGTTGGCTTGAACCAACAATAAAGAGGTGCTGAAATGCAACCAGGGAAATAGCTATACAGATCTCCTGAGTTAGGGATTTTCAGTTCAGGTGTTGGAAGGCTGCTTCCAATAAGAAATGAACAATCTTCTGCAGCCTGTACTTAGACCCTGCCTAACCCATAGGCAGACCAAAGAATAGTTCACTTTTAAGTGAACGTCACTCAGCTATAGCTTATCTTGGGAAAAGTTGAGCTCAGGTTCCCATCAGTTCCGCCCAACGTGGCCAGTGGATCAGGGATGATGGGAGTTGTGTCCAGCAAAATCTGTAAGGCCATAAATTCCCCACCATGTGAAGGCCATATTAAGGTATTGTTTCATTCGTTTTGGGTTCTGCCCAGCTTTCCTTACCTCAACTAAGTCCATGTCTTTCAGGGAAAGGCCAGCTTTCTTCAGGGCTTCAGTAATAGCAGGCACTGGACCTTTGTTAAAAACATACACATGCATGAGGAACTGTTAGTTCAGTGCTTTATATACCCTCCAGATGTGGCTGGACTACAATTCCCATCATCCCAGACCACTGGCCATGTTGGCTGTGACTGATAGGAGTTGCAGTTCAACAATGTCTGGGGGGCAGCAGGTTGCCCAACTCTGATATGCCCCCCCACTCCATGAAAAAAGAAAAAGAAAACAGGGAAAAGCAACTTTATTCTGTGAACCGCCCTGAGCCCTGCAGGTATAGGGCGGTATATAAATTTAACAACAACAACTAATATGCCCACTCACTCTGTTCCAGAAACGGCGTCCTCCATTAGGATTCTTATTTTTTATTAGACTAGTTACTTAAAGATGTCCCAGAGACTTACAACAAATTTAGAAACACGAACATAAATTGTATAAGGGACCCTGAGGGTCATCCAGTCCAACCCCCTGCAATGCAGGAATCTCAACTAAAGCATCCATGGCAGATGGCCGTCCAGCTCTGCTTAAAAACCTGGCTCCAAAGAGTTGTCAGCGAAGGAGCCAGGGGGACCTCACTGGGGGGGCTTTCCACAGATGGGGAGCCACAACTGAAAAGGCCCTGCCCCTTGTCATCCTGCTCCGAGGCTCCCTTAAAGAAGGGCCTCAGGATTTCATGCTGTTGCTGCAAATCAGGATTTGCGTGGACTACCTTGCACACGCTGGGAAAGTCCCCAAGACTGTAACTTACCAATGCCCATGATGTTGGGGTCGCATCCGGATGCATGGTAGGCTACTATTCTAGCCAATGGCGTGAGGCTGTGCTTTTTCAAGGCTTCTTCACTCGCTATGATCACTGCTCCGGCCCCGTCACATACCCCCTAAAAAGAGAAAAACAGACACTAAATCTGCGGCTGAGCATTGACAAGAGTTTGTCCTGGATTAGAAATTATGCGGACTCAAAAGGGCAGCTTATTGAAATAACTGAAATACTTTATTTTCACTTGTACAACTTGTATACAGTGAGATTACACGAGCACCCCTCCCCACTCAGCTCTCTTAGTCTTAATTCCCCTCGTTTACTGACGCACACCCACCAAACCCAAAAGTCAGTTGCCCTGTTGTTATCTTTTCATTCAGCAGCCTAACAGCCCATGGATAGAAGCTGTTCTTTACCCTGTTGGTGTGACTAATCATGCTTCTATATCTTCTGCCTGAGGGCAGGAGATCAAGAAAGTGCGGGCCAGGGTGTGAATCATCCCTGAGAATTTTCCTCACTCTCCTGTGGCAACGTTCTTCCACTATTTCATCCAGTGGATTCATGGGACAGCCCATAATATCTTGTGCTTTATTCACCACCCTCTGTAGGCACTTCCTATGATGATGTCAGAGCAGTCATCCTGGGCCATAAGAACTGGACTGCCTGATAAGAGGACCATTCTCGAGTAAAACAGTGGTGGAGACATATATGACTTAGGTCAAGCGTAAAGGTAAAGGTAAAGGGACCCCTGACTATTAGGTCCAGTCGTGGCCGACTCTGGGGTTGCAGCACTCATCACGCTTTATTGACCGAGGGAGCCAGCGTACAGCTTCTGAGAGCCAGCGTGGTGTAGTGGTTAAGAGCGGTAGACTCCTAATCTGGGGAACCGGGTTCGCGTCTCCGCTCCTCCACGTGCAGCTGCTGGGTGACCTTGAGCCAGTCACACTTCTCTGAAGTCTCTCAGCCCCACTCACCTCACAGAGTGTTTGTTGTGGGGGAGGAAGGGAAAGGAGAATGTTAGCCGCTTTGAGACTCCTTAAAGGGAGTGAAAGGCGGGATATCAAATCCAAACTCTTCTTCTTCTTCTTCTTCATGTGGCCAGCATGACTAAGCTGCTTCTCGTGAACCAGAGCAGTGCACGGAAACGTCATTTACCTTCCCGCTGGAGCGGTACCTATTTATCTACTTGCACTTTCAACGTGCTTTCGAACTACTAGGTTGGCAGGAGCAGGGACCGAGCAACGGGAGCTCACCCCGTCGCGGGGATTTGAACTGCCGACCTTCTGGTTGGCAAGTACTAGGCTCTGTGGTTTAACCCACAGCACCACAGGTCAAGCTTAGCCTACACTATTAACACTCAGGTTTTAAGAAGAGGTTGGATGGCTTTCGTGGATGCTGTGGTTGAGATTCCTGCACAGCAGTGGGCTGGACTCTTAGGGTCCCTTTCCAATTCTACCATTCTATGGTTCTAAGTATCTGCGGGTACACATTGCGATAAGCTTGCCACTGTGCCTAAAGATGAATCTGAAATCAATTCCACCAGCTCTGTGTACATTAGGACACGGCCGCAGTTGAAATTGGAGCAGCAGAACTGAAATTCAGTGTCCACGAAAGCCTAAAGAGGGAGTGTGTGTGAAAGGGGCATTGCAAAGGAAGCATATATTCAGCAAAGGATCCCAGGGCAGCTAAGTTCCGCACAGAAACATCCAGTATCTACTGTAGGATTGTGGGGCAGCCTGGTCACCTGTCAGGGATGTCAGGAGGAATGGGACGCCCAGCATTGGCCCAGATGATCTTTCTGAGGTCCCTCCCAACTTGATTCTGCGAGTTCCATTGCTGCACAAAGTCCTAGCACCTTCTCAGCTCCCTGTCAAAGCTGACCTTTCACATAATGTTTTACAAAATTAGGGCTGCCATATGTCCGGAATTTCCGAAGATCGTCCTTCAAAAATGGTGTCTGGGCGGAATTTTCGAAAAGCACTTGAAATGTCCGGGAAAACCTGTGTTTGCAAGCAAGCAAGCACAACAACTTTTGTGCCCAGATGTTCGCTTTTTGAAATATGGCAACCCTAAAATTATTGCAGCAGACTCAGCAAATTCTCAATTTCTGTAATGTTACTGCTTTTGCAAAAATGGCATCGCTTGCAAGGCTTTATTAACTGCACCCCAGAGCTGGCTTGTTGTGGGCAAGGATAGCTGACTAATAATAATAATAATAATAATAATAATAATAATTTTATACCCTGCCCTCTATTTCATATGGTATGTTTTTTAATTTATTTTAAGAACCCTGAGTAATCTGACTTCAGCTCCAGGGAAAGGAGCCACCATCTGAGCAAATCGTTCTTAGATCAGGATTTTAAGCTCCCTGGCTCACCGAGGCATTTGCAGCTGTGACGGTCCCATCTTTCTTGAAAACTGTAGGGAGCTTTGCCAACTGTTCCAGAGTCGCCTCCGGTCGAGGGTGCTCATCCCGCTCCATGCTCTGCTTGCCTTTCCTGGTTTTCACTTCAATAGGTGCCATTTCAGCTTTGAAGTGTCCGGCTTCTTGGGCTATAAAAACAAGAAGGCTGAAGTTAGTATGTTACAGAGGGAGAACCCAAAGAGATCAGTCGGTGATTAAAAGAAACCCTCCTCAGGGGCCGTGCTTGGGGTAGATGACAAAGATGACACCCAGTGCTTCTCTTCTAGAATAAAAGCATGCTGGGACTCACCATGAGCTTGTTACAGTACGTGCCACAATTTTAACCAGTGCTTCTAGGAAAAAGGTGCTGGTACTGCATACCTTGGAGCACCACCAGAAAAAAGCATTGATAATAATAATTTTATTATTTCTATGTCGCCCATCTGACTGGGTTGTCCCAGCCACTCTGGGTGGCTCCCAACGAAATACTAAAAACACAATAAAATGTCAAACATTAAAAACTTCCCTAGACAGGGCTGCCTTCAGTTGTCCTCTAAAAGTCAGATAGTTGTTTATTTCCCTGACATATGGAGGGTGTTCCACAGGGCGGGCACCACTGCCGAGAAGGCACTCTGCCTGGTTCCCTGTAACCTCACTTCTCGCAGGGAGGGAATCTTCAAAAGGCCCTGGGAGCTGGACCTCAGTGTCTGGGCTGAACGATGGGGGTGGAGACACTCCTTCAGGTATACTGGGCTGAGGCCGTTTAGGGCTTTAAAGGTCAGCACCAACACTTTGAATTGTGCTCGGAAACGTACTGGGTGCCAATGTAGGTCTTGTAGGCTTGCTGTTATATGGTGCTTGGTCCATGGGGTCTCCTTCCAGCAGCGACCCCTCTAGATGGTTGGTTTGACCAGACGTGTGGGTACTTAGAGCCAAGAACAATGACGGAGGGCAAATAGACCAACTGCACGGTCTGTGTGATCTCTGCTGTATGTTTTGTTGTTAGAAACTGCCATGTGCATAGTACAGTGGTACCTCTAGTTACAAACTTAATTCGTTCCGGAGGTCCATTCTTAACCTGAAACTGTTCTCAACTAGAGGCGTGCTTTCGCTAATGGGGCCTCTTGCTGCCGCTGCGCCGCCAGCACACGATTTCCGTTCTCATCCTGGGGCAAAGTTCTCAACTTGAGGTAACTCTTCCAGGCTAGCAGAGTTTGTAACCTGAAGTGTTTGTAACCTGAGACGTTTGTAACTCGAGGTACCACTGTAACATAGAAAGGCGGTACCGTGGTACCTCGGGTTAAGAACTTAATTTGTTCCGGAGGTCCGTTCTTAACCTGAAACCGTTCTTAACCTGAGGTACCACTTTAGCTAATGGGGCCTCCCACCACCGCCACGCGATTTCTATTCTCATCCTGAAGCAAAGTTCTTAACCCGAGGTACTATTTCTGGGTTAGTGGAGTCTGTAACCTGAAGCGTCTGTAACCCGAGGTACCACTGTATACAAATTCAAAATGAAATGAAATGAAAAATCAAACTGCAAAATGGTGCCTAAGGAACCACATCTTTGCAAATGTGCCGCCTGTAGCAAACTGCAAGCACTCTATGGCACTTACTCCCTAGCCAGTTACAGGGACGAGCAACGTGACACAGTTTTCCAAAGCAGATGCTGAAAGACAGCATTGGTTAGGTTTTGCTCACTAATTTTTTGTGTGTGTCAAGCCTGAAAGAACTGGCCAGTGAAATTGGATAACATTTGCTCATCTTAAAACAGTCAACGTTTTTAGTCAAAACAGCCTTTTAATGCTGTTTGGGGGAAGCTGGAAGGAAAGGGAAAGATTCCCCCTCTCTTTTTCCTTGCATTTTGTTTTCTTCATGAAAGAGCATTGCATCACGCAAGTCTGCAGCTTGGAGTGGTGGAGCCCAGAGATAGGTCTACCACCTGCCACTTATGAGAACTAGGCTTCCCTTTGAAATGGATGATGCTATTGTACGTTTTTAACCCTTGTAAATCCACTGACCATGCTTTTGAATTATGGTGCTGGAGGAGACTCTTGAGAGTCCCATTGACTGCAAGAAGATCAAACCTCTCCATTCTGAAGGAAATCAGCCCTGAGTGCTCACTGGAAGGACAGATCCTGAAGCTCAGGCTCCAATAGTTTGGCCACCTCATGAGAAGAGAAGACTCCCTGGAAAAGACCCTGATGTTGGGAAAGATGGAGGGCACAAGGAGAAGGGGACAGTGTTCTCGAAGCGACCAGCATGAGTTTGACCAAACTGCGGGAGGCGGTGGAAGACAGAAGTGCCTGGCGTGCCCTGGTCCAGGGGGTCATGAAGAGTCGGACACGACTAAACGAGTAAACAACAACAACAACAAATCCACTGACCAGCTTTCCACCTCTGCTGTGTCTTTACTGCATAGCGGTCACAGTCTTCCCTTGTGATGTTGTATTTCACAGCAAGGTTTTCAGCCGTAACCCCCATAGGGGTTTTAATATGCAGATCTGTCAGCCCTGCCCACAGCGTGTCTTCCAGCTGCAAGGGGGATGAAACAGACAACGCAACAAGATTAGTAACACCATTGCAAGATTTTGGGGGTAATGAATTCAGTGCTTGTAGGAAAAAGCCAAACACAACACAAACAATGGCCAGCTTCAGGAATGACTACCAGGCAACAATTACCAGATATACACAAAGCTGCTGAGAGCAATGGCAAAGCACCCAATGCCTGTACCTTGAGATCGGCTCCTAATTTTGTTCCAAAGCGGATATTTCGGACAGCATATGGACTTTGGCTCATACTTTCTGTTCCACCACACAGCACTACCTCCGATTCTTTAAGGCAAATTTCCTGTTTTGGGTGGGAAGAGAGAGAAAAAGCTCATTAGGGATTTTTTTATTTCACCATTTCAGGTTAGTAGCGTGCGTCGGGTAAGTGCATCAAAAAACACCTCAGCTCATTACAGATGAATCTGGACCGAGGAAGGACTTGGCAATACAGTAGTACCTCAGATTAAGTACTTAATTTGTTCCAGAGGTCCGTTCTTAACCTGAAACTGTTCTCAACCTGAAGCACCACTTTAGCTAATGGGGCCTTCTGCTGCCGCCGCGCCGCTGGAGCACGATTTCTGTTCTCATCCTGAAGCAAAGTTCTTAACCTAAGGTACTATTTCTGGGTTAGTGGAGTCTGTAACCTGAAGCGTATGTAACCCAAAGCATATGTAACCCGAGGTACCTCTGTACCAATTTACTTTTGGAGGGACAGCAGGCCAGTGCATGAAGGGAAAAAATGCTAACCCTCCACACCACCTTTCCGCAACCCTGTGGGTGTTGCAAAAGGCTCCAAAAATTGTGTACCTGCACTAGGAGCTGTGTGCAGAGGAAGACTGGCTATCTATCATCCCCTAGATCAGAGGCAGAATACAACTGATTTACCAGTTGCTGGGGGAACAACAGTGGACAGAGCAACTGCTTTCTTGTCTTGCTTGCAAGTTTTCCATCAGCAACAATGGGACTATGCTGGACTAGTTAGTCCTTTGGTATGATCTAGCAAGGCTCTTATGTTTCCTAATCACTTTGCTACTACTTTGGAAAAGTTTTGCTTTAACGGCATGGGCTTCTCCAAGAACTTTGCACTGGCTTTTTTTTCTTTTCAGGCACAATTAAGAGTTGATAGGGCCTTCAATAGTTTGGGGACCACCTCCTTCCATAGGACCCGCCCTTTTAAAGTCATCACCTATGTCATAGGTGGTGAGAATCTCTAGCCCATAGGCTCAATGGAGGTCCCAGGGCCTCTCTATCAAGCCTGCCCAACCCTAGGTGGCCCCTTTGTGTTGAGTTTAGAAACTGAGAGTACAAAGAGGCAATTAATTGATGGTGCTTGCTTCCTACAGAACTCCATGTCATTGCAGACTCACCACAGTCCAGGTCTGAGCACATTTTGTAAGCGATATAGTTTGTGCCTGTTTGGGCTGGCCAAGCTTAAATTGAGGAAATGGATCTGATGACGCAAGAATATTATTCTGCTCTGTTGTTTAGTTTTCTCTTTCATCACCAATTGTGTGAACTGCTTTATAAAAAAGTACAGTGGTACCTCCAGTTGCGGATGGGATCCGTTCCGGAACTCCAGTCAGATCCCAAGATTTCCACAACCGGAGGGACCGCTTTTGTGCATACGCACACGGCAGTAGAGCGCTTCTGAGCATGCGGAGAAACCCAGAAAAATACTTGCGGGTTTGCCGTGTTCGTATCCTGAAGGATACACAACTGGAGGTGTGCATATCCAGAGGTACCACTGTAGAGTAAGCCATTCACTGTAATGCCCTTGTCTCCACTTTACAACTCCTTGGTTATTATTGTGCAATTAAAAATAAAGATGGGCGTATCCAACACATTTATTATTTTCCCATTTCTCGAGTCTCTGCCTGACTTGCACTGGACAGCTGGGCTGATGGAGGACAGGAGGAACTTAGCAAAAGGGTACCACGACAGCAAATCTAGTACCTGGCATCCGTTGACGATGGACTGGAAGCCTGATCCACACAATCTGTTGACTGTTAGGGCAGGAACTGGGACCGGAACTCCAACACGCAAACCCACGTGCCGGGCAAGGTAAGCAGCATCCGCAGAGCTCTGCAAGGAAGGGCAGATGTACCACTTGGTTAATGCTGCTCAAAGCAAGAAACGCAGGTAACGCATAAACTGCAATGCTTGGAAGTGAGAAAACATACAGAGGATCGGCCTGCACAGATGCCATGTTACAGACTTGCTTGGAACCAAGCTCTGCTGAACACAGTGAAACTAACTCAGATTAAACGTGCGTAGGATCGAGCTGCATGTAAGTCTAGGGCAGGTATAGGCAAACTCGGCCCTCCAGATGTTTTGGGACTACAATTCCCATCATCCCTGACCACTGGTCCTGTTTGCTAGGGATCATGGGAGTTGTAGTTCCAAAACATCGGGGGGGGGGGGCTGAGTTTGCCTATGCCTGGTCTAGGGTGACAGCACACTCAAATTCTGTTGCAAGTGGTAGAGATGGGTCAGATAATGTTCCACTGGCTAATTTGGAACTCCCCTCCCTCTTTGGAACATTTCCCCCCTGGAGGTGTGGATGGTAATGTTGTTGGCCTTCCATTGCCTCGTCAAATCCTGTGTTATCCCAGGCTTTTGGAGGAGTTGTTTAGCCTGCTCTGCTTTGTTGTTTGGGGACCTTTGGTGAAAAGCAGCCTAACCATCTTAATAAATAATCACAGTGGAATACCTCATGCCTGCTGGGATGCTGGGGGAAATAGCCCTGCAGGGAAAATCTGAACTCCTGGGAGGCTGAGTTCAGCCTGAAGGATGGCAATTTACCACCCCTGGTTTAGGTGACCATCATGAAAGCCAGTTATATGCAGTGATGTGAGGTGGGAAATTTTGTGTCCCACAGGTTCAAAAGCAACACTGAATGGGTGACAAGTGCAAATACAGTATTAAGCAAGCCTGCCACTTTCAAAGTTGTAATTAATGTTTTTCAGGTGTTTATCCCTGGCAAGTTATGTGAGTCAGCATATCTCATGCAGTTCTTTGGATTAACAAAATTTATTGGTGTGTCAACAGTTTCCAGTACCTTTGTTTAAATTTAAGGATCGGGGGGTGGAAATTATGTAAGTGAAGTACATGTGTTTGTATTTAAAATTTACAAGTATTCCAGTCATATTTCCATAAAATGCAGCATTTAAGCTGCATTAAGCACACTTTAATTTCACCCCTAAAATAAGTTAGGTCCAATACTTGAGTTGTACCAAGACAAAAAAATAAAACGGGACATGTTTTTTCAGTTTTCTTACTTAAATACAAATAAAATAAACATTTTCAATTTGGCACCGTTTTTTAAAAAACTGGCTGCAAAGTAAAAACCTTCCCGATATAAATTACCCTATGCAAATTATCCTAGGATACGAAGAACCAAAGCCTT
>JAXCMG010000039.1:10078985-10229033 GCA_034642415.1 Podarcis siculus
TCATACCAAGAACTAACTTAGTTGGTCTTTAAGGTGCTACTGGAAGGATTTTTTTTTTCATTTCAGTGTAGAATATTATAGATTTTTTTAAATTTGGAGAATGTGGATAGATATCTTTCAAAATGATTGACAACCTGTTATACAAATCAATCAATGCTAGGAGCATGGCAGACCAACACGGCTACCTATCTGCTAGGAGCTGTTTCTTTTGTTTTCCAATGCATTTCTTATCAATAAAAAGTTCTCCTCTCAGCCTCCGTTTCCCCATCTGCAAAATGGGAACGATCCCAGTTGAACTCCCGGGGCAGCTGCATGGGCAAACACAATAAAACCTGATTGAAAAGCTCTGCCTTTGAAGAAGAAAGAAATAATAAAAAGCAATGGTTTGCACGCCGGCAATAAAATAATAATAATAAAAAAGAACAGCTCCAAGCCTCGTTTCTCCTATCCTGTGCTGCTTCATGTTCTTTGCTCCAAAGCCGTGTTTATTCAAGCTACCGAGATGAGAGTGAGCACAACGCAACATAAAAACAAAGTCAACATAAAAAATAAAAATCTTGCATTTGTAGTTTCTAGGGCGTGTGCTGCTCCCGGATCTGGAAGCGCGAGAGCAGCGCCAGGCTTGCAAAATGCAGACCTGAAAGGAAGGGACAAAGAGATTCGGAAAGAGAAGTTTGAAGCCCGGGGAACAACTACTTGCCTCTGAGGAGAGCCATGGCCGCCGCCTCCTCTTCCGTCTCCTGGGCTGAAGGTCTCCCTTTGCACGCCCTGATGCAATCCCGAGGCCCAGCCTGCAGAGGGGGCGGGCGGAGGGGGCCGGGACCAGACCTTGCGGTGCTGATTTTCTTCCCCTCCTCCTCCTCCTCTTGCCCTTTCCCCTACTTCTTCCCCGTCGCCCAGCCTCCAAGTCTGCACAGTCACATTCAGCACAAGCGGACTCTGCCTGCTCGGCTACCTCGAGAGGAGGGAACAGGTGAGACGCGTGTGCAGGTAACGCGTGTGCATCCTCGAGGGGTGGGATAATGGGGGGGGGGTAGCAACCCCAAATTTGGGTTACTCCTTTGAATCCTGCTCCTTTGAATTGCACCAATTCAATTGCAATAATAGCAATTGAATTGAATTGAATAATAGCAATTGCAAATAATTGCGGTTTCCTTTTTAATAATGCTTTTATTTAGTTTTTGGAATGGGGGGGAGAAGGAACTCGTTTCTGGGGAGGGGCAGGGAACTGGGTGCAGGCTCGGTAACGCCAAGGTGCTCTCTCCGCATGGGCATAACGATTGCTACAAAAACGAGGAACCCTCGTGTGGAATCTGCGCCCGCGGATGTCAAACTCGGCGGGGAAAAGAGAGTAACGGGAGGAGCGGTTTGGGGCGCGGCAGATTCGCGCCGGCCGTTTCCGGGGCAACGCGGCCTGCTTCAAGCTAAAGCGCCTGCCTGGGGAGTGTCTGTCTGTGGGTGGGTGGGTTTATTGTGATTTATTAAATTTGTGTGCCGCCCACCACCCATATATTTCAGGGCGGTTCACAGCATAAAAAATACAAGATAATTGAATGAATTAATTTATTATTTCGGTCACAGACCAGTTCCAGCCCACATACAAAATCATGGAATTCAGAAAACACGATAGGGATACATTTGAATTTGCAATTAGGTATAACAGGGACAATACAGATATAGCAACAGTTAAAAAATATATAAATTAAAACTTAGTCATTAACATATAACCTAAAATTATCTTTTAAAACCTTAACCATTATGAGAGCGCAGCTTGTTCCCTAAGTTTTATGGCAATTGCACAGAATTTGGCTGCCCTTAACGTCATCTAAGGATCCTTGTCCTCTACCAGGGATTTTAGGCATTGAAGTTCAGATTCATTTGGAGATTTTTGCACTAGATAATAACACAAAATGCATAATTAAAACAAGAAAAGCAAAACGATAATTGCCCCCCGCCAAAGTTGGTCGTGGATTCTGGCTCCTCACAGACCTGTGGTTGCTTGCACTTTTTAACAAACCAAAGTTCCCAGGATTCTTTGGGGTGTGTGCTTTAGATTTATGGTGTGTACCCAGCATACGTCTCAAGGATTCACCCTCCCTGCATCTCTAACTGCAAGGAGCCACTGAAAAGCCCCCAAAGGAGTGAGCAAACATGCAAATCCATCAGTTTTGAACCATGTACCTTTTATCACTTTATCTCTCCAAGTTTCCCAAACAACTATGTCATTGGGCAGCCAGGATAAATACTGAGAGTAAATAAGCAAATAAGATGTCTGCAAACATGACGTGGAGGCAGGCAACATCAACCCCACCAGGAGACAGACAGACAGGCTGTGCATCCATAGCATTCACCAGGCAAGGAATGGCTGCTGGGAGGAGTGCAGAGAGAAGAAATGGTGCATCTGTAACAGCAAAACTGGCCGCCTTCATCTTCCCCAGCTTTATCGTCCCCACAGCAGTGCTTGTAACTTTCCAGCAGTTTGACTTCACTCCCAAAGGCGCACTTCCTCCATCATCTCAAAAGGCAGATGCATGCCAGCAACAACAAAGCACAAAGCTCAAAAGCTTTGTCATCTTTGTGATCGTTGGTAGTCCTAATAATGTTATTATCTTACTAGGTAATAACCCCCTTGTAATATACCAGCACATCATCCTGCAATTTTTGCTTGAATACTCTCCTTTAGCTAATTTTTGTTGCTTCTTAAATGTTTATAGACGGTTTTTGGAAAATTCATAGTGAGCCTCCCAAACAGAGGTTGTTCGGTCGTGCAAAGCCACTCAGTGGCGAAAAAACGAGAGGTCTGTTACTACACCCCTTGCTTGTAGACTCCTGGCATATCTGATAGGCCACTGTGGGAAGTGGGATAGATGGATCTTGGATATGATCCATCAGAGATCTCATTGAATCCATTTGCCCTTTCCCGACTGAGTGGCATTCAGTCACATACCAGCAAATTTGTGTTGTGCAATTATAGCTTATTGGGAGGGTCTTGCTCAACAAGCACTCTTTCCTCAAAAGATAGTAAACTTTTTGCTTTATCTGCAGAAGGTCTCAAGGTCCAGTCTCTGCATATCCAGTTGAAAAGGGTCAGGTAGAAAGAAGGTGATGAGAAAGACCCTTGTGAGGGACTCTGAATCAGAGGAGACAATCCTAGGCTACATACAAACACCTGGTATAAGACATATTCCTAAGTTCCTAGGGGTAGATTGCTAAATTAAGTTTCTAAAAATGCAAAGGGGCAAAAAAAAGCCAACAATCGCAGACTGCAATCAATAGAGGCCCAAATGCTGTTTCAAATCTCATGGGTTGAACCTAATTGTGAAGTTTTGTAGCACTGGTTTCTTTTAACAGCCAGCCTCCTGTTTTGAAGGGGAGGCAGCAGTATGGATGGCTGTTTACAGAATCAAGTGTCTCCACTGCATTATGAGGCATTTGTATTTTGTCAAAATAAATATGCACTGAAACAAGATAATATATATGACAAGCCGAAGCTGGGAGCTTTAGTGGAGGGTGAAAAGGCACACTAGACCATGTTTTTGCTATCATTTATTATGAAATCACTTTGAGATGCTTCATAGGAAGTGATTCACGAATGAAATAGATACAAGGCTGTCAGTTTCATGCCTTTTCTGTCATGAAGAACCGTGAGCATCTCAGATTGTTGTTCTTGGGTTATTATGCATATCAAAAATAGATGTATGCAACCTTCCCAAAGCAGTAGCATATTATGTAAAATACTTAAAAAACATTATCAGCCTTCTGTTGTCATAGTTCTTGGGAATCGTAGATGCAGTGATCCTGTTTGCAAGCCCTCTTCTTTGCCCTGCTGCAATGGTTTTCAGGTTCTTTACCCCTCTGCTTCTGCAGTCCTTAACTTATGCATCAACAATCCCAGGCTTTTCTCTGCTCACTGTCTTATCATTTTGTTTTAATTTGCTATTCCTTTTCTCCTCTCTGTTTCAGTATAGGGAGAAGATGCATACATACATCCATAGAATTTTTCTTAAAATATATGATTCTGCACTGGGAGTGGGGGCTCAGGAAGGTGGAAAAAGGGGCTAGATCAGGAGTGAGAATAATTTTTCTAATCTATCTTGTTCATAAGCTCTTGAAAAACTCTCACCGTTGCAGTTCCTGGTCTGTGATGAATAGCCCACTGCGCAATCTGAGTTCTGTGGAACTGAATGATGGAATTTGTGCTAACAAAGGCATCTGAGACCAAGAAATAACTGTTATGTCCCCAGTTGGATGCTGATGTACAAAAAGAAACTTAAGGAACAACAAAAGGTGTTCCTTAAGTGTTGCTAAGTAGATTTAAACACAGCCTGTCTATATTATGGATATGTTGTAGTTAAGAGTGTTGAACCTGGGAAGATCTGATTGGTGAGATCTGAGTTCAGATCTTTACCCAGCCGTGAAACCTCCTGACTGACTTTGAACCAGTCGTGTGCTGTCAGCCTAAACTACCTACAGTGGTACCTTGCAAGACGAATGCCTCGCAAGACAAAAAACTCGTAAGACGAAAGAGTTTTCCGTTTTTTGAGTTGCTTCGCAAGACGAAGTTCCCTATGGGCTTGCTTCGCAAGACGAAAACGTCTTGCGAGACGATAAATCCGCAAGACGAAGAAACTCGCAGAACGAATTAATTTCGTCTTGCGAGGCACCACTGTATCTGAGTAAGAGTTGCTTCTGAATGCCAGGAAACTGCAGGAGTGGAGAGGGCTCTTGTGCTCTGCTTGTGGGTTTCCCCATGGCATCTGTTTGGACACTCTGAGAGCCAGGTGATTGACTAGATGGGCCATTGGCCCGCTGCAACAGGCTCTTCTTAGGTCCCTCATAGGACTGTTCGGAGAACCATATGCCTGACTCATTGCAGGAGTGGCTAGATTTATTACATTTATCTCAGTCAGTAAAGCGTTAGACTCAATCTCAGAGTCATGGGTTGGAGCCCCACTTTGGGCAAAAGTTTCCTGCATTGCAGGGGGTTGGATTAGATGATCCTCATAGTCCCTTGCAATGCTACAATTCTGTGAAACTCCACTATTTCCCCATTCTAAAACTTTTAACCTTTTAAATCCCACTGTGTAAGCATTGGTACCTTCCTGACTTTCAAATGCTAAGATCTTTATTGACATATGTTAATATCCCAAACATTGAATTCTTTTACCTCCACGCCTCATGAATGTATTCAGTGGGGCAGCTAAAATTGTGCCCGTGCCTATTTTGGAATAGGACTAGCATTGTAGCAAGGCACACCCCATTTGCGCTGAACTGTTCCAGAAATTAAGCACACTCACTTATATATCAGTTACCTCTGAATACTTTTCACAGAATACAGGTTTTTCTCCAAAAGCAGCAGAAGCTTCTCATCCCCTTGGTGAGAAACATTTTAGTCTTATGTCACCTTGCAAGGAGGAGCTGCCACGTTGTAACCCTACCCTTCTAACTGCTCATAGTAATAGAACTCTTACAGCCTTTCTCTCTGAGTTTGCGGTCTCCCAAATTCGATAAAGTCCCTTTTTATTATTTGGCTTTTGTTGCTTGATTAAAAAAAAAACAATTAAAAAAAAACATTAGCTATGCCAATGCAATTACAACAGGGATTAAAGGCAAAATAAAACAACAACAAGAAAATTACATTGGGAGCAAGGGATCATGGTTACTAATAAATATATTTGTTTCCATTGCAGATTTCTTCAAGTGGCCCTTGGACCCTGCAGCACAAGCTGCCACACAGAGAAGGAAACAAATGCAAGTAATCCACAGTGTTTAATGGCAGGCTGGTTTTTTTTAATAAATGAAAGGATACCCAATAGTATAGTGTGCTATTGCTTTGGTTTTGCCTTGTCTTGGCTGTAGGTTGTTAGTGAGTTCCTCCCATTATGGCAATGGTCCAGAGTTTTTCAAACCACCTTAGCTTTTCTCCTGCCTTCCTATGATGCACTAAAGGGAGTCTGTACAGGGAGTCCCTATAAGCAATAGGGAAAACATACCTTTTGTTGCATTTTCCTTAACTGTAGTTGAAACAGCATTAAAGGCTGAAATCCATAAGGCTTTCTACCACTGAGGAGGCCCATCACATATGCCATAAAGTGTCATGGACTTCACACCTTGTCTAGCATAGCTGAGAGCTTTTTACCTGCAACTCTAAACAGCTTCAACAGGGTAGAGGTTGCTATCTTGTACCCCTGCAGAGATGGAATAGAGGTATTCACCCTGTCACACCTTATTCCATTAAACTTTCCTTTTTTATAAGCTTGACTTTATTGCTTTTGGTCTGTCAGAAGCAACCACGAACCAAATAGGAATGTGAATTGTGTTATTGGCACTTCTTTGCTATAATAATGTTTGCTCTTCAGAAGGGTTAATTCAGGAAACCCTAGATGCCATCATTATTTAAAAAACCACAAGCCCTATAATCACAGGTCTACCTTTTAAGCCTCCTGTTCACTTAGGTACAAGCCCCATCATGTTCAGTGGGGCCTACTCCCAAGTAAGAATTCCTTACTTAGTATTCCTGCCCTAGTCTTCACATTTCAAACTGGATTGTTTCTCAAAAGGCCAGAGTGCTTTCTCTTTTCCTAGGATAGAATTGTTCAAGAAAAACAGTATGCAAATACATTGTGGGCCATCATAGGTTTAACACTGAAATATATTTCCCTATCAGCTTGTACTTTGCTATTCTACCAAATGAAACCAGGGATGTTGATATGTATATCTGTGCATGCAAGATGCAAATTTCTTGCATACAGCAGTGCAGAGATAAGAACCTTTTGTAAAATGCTTTTGGGGAAGAACTGACGTGGATAAAAGGAGGTATTTTAGTACCTTTTCTCATCCTCTCACCGTCCTTCCAAATTGGGGCCATCAGGATCTGGCTGGCTCTGGGCTCAAACTCACCCTTCAACTGATATATATTTGTTTACTATATATATATATATATAGACACGCAACCCACTGGCAAAAACACAGGTGGATGTGTTTAGGGTCAGAGAGCCAGCCAGGTACGTTCTGAAAATGTCAACTCATCCTCAATTCTGCCCATGAGAAGGATTACGCTTCTGAAATGGGAATTATCAATCTCATGCAAATACGACGTTTTCAATGCAGTACACTAGAAAATAAGTCCCAACAGCCTCCCACATATTCCAAAGTATTTATTTCACAATATTTTATGCACAGCTGAAGGACAGGACTATTTGTCGTTTTCCTACAAACAGAAAGTGTAGTTTACAGATCTGTTCAAAATGGAAAAATATTTCTTTTACCAGCAGTATCATTTCATCTACATTTTTGGGACTTGCTTTCAAAAGTCATTCAAGTACCTTCAGAGCAGCCAGCCTATCAACCTGTGGTGACTCTGCATGCACACAGCAAATCCTGGATTGGGTACTGCTAGGCAAATCCTTACTTCCCTTTTGCACATCCATTTTTACTGTCAGGCCTTTGTGTTCTTTGAACAGTTCTAGTATTTAAGGGGAATGTTATTGGCTGCTTGTATTTAAAATATTCAGCCTTAATTCAGAAAGCAAACCTGTTTTGTTACACCTTCAAATACATAAAAATCCAATGGGTTGAGGAGACAGGCGTAAACAGGCTTGTAAAATATATTTTGATTGGCACAGTTATAGGATTATTGTAGTTGGCTATCCATAATCCCAAGTCGTCCTGACCACTAAAATTACAGTCCTATTACAGTTTCTGACAATAAGAAGCAAGTCCATGTTGTTAATGTAGTGCGGGCATGAGGAGGAAATATGGGTTAGTGTTAATACACCTTTACAAATGCTTGCAGCAGCCTGGTAAGCCACCGCAAATTCTTGAATACTTTACTTCTATAACATCTTAAAAGGGACAATAGGAACGTAATGTTTCTGTTCTCTTAATCCTGTTCAGTTCAGGAGCAGGCTGTGTGACTGTGTGCTCCTTTCCTTAATGTGAATTTCCACTGGCCTTAACTTTTGTTTCAGTGTCACCACTGGTGTCAGTCAAGGTTCCTACTTAAGCATTGCCTGCAACTAGCAGTGGTACTGATGTAATAGAAAAATGTGATTAACAGGTGGTGGGGAAGAGAGAACACATGGACCCATGGCCTGCTACCAGTGTCTTAATCCTGGTACGCACATAATATTGCAGCGTGGTTTTAAATAGGCATGATTGTGTAGTCAAATAGCTGATTTCACTGGCAGTTGTTGATTTTCATAGGGTTTGGGTCTGACCAGTCTCCCCTCAATAAATAAAGTTATGGTGCTGGGCCACCCTAATGCCCAGCTCTGACAATTAGTTTCAAGGGCACAGCCAACCAATTCACTTTGGGGGTTTAGATTCAATGCAAACTGTCCATGTTCATTGAACATGCATATGATGAAGTTGTGCAGACACCCTGTTGTGAACCCCTGTTGTATTGCATTATAGTACAGTAATCTGAAGCCTTGAGCAGAGGAGGCTAACCTGTGGCTCTCCAGCTATTTTTGGACTACTACTCCCAGCGTCGCTGACCATTTGGCATGCTGGTTGGGGCTGATGGGAATTGGAGTGCCTCAGGTTAGTCACCTTTGTCCTAAAGAAGTGACAAAATAAAGCCAGCACAGATCAAAACCAAGTCCGCACCCGCCCAAACAGTGTGGGAACCAGCCCCAAGAAGTTCAGTGACTTTATAGGATTTCTGCCAAGTCTAGGAAATTGAAATGCTCCCTTCTCTCTTTGGAAGTCTGCTGCTGATGGAAGAGGATAGACAAAGAGAGATGTCTACCTCTTGCTGGTTGTGGCTGCAGATTTCTTCCAGCCTCAGTTGATATGTTCCTGCTGCCGCATAGAAAATCTTTGCAACACCCCTTTCTCAACCTGCGATCTCATTGCTGGGAGGAAGGGATTAACAAAAGTGTGTTGGGTTGGTTTTTTTTGCTAGCTACGGCACCATTCATGGAATAGTGATCAATGGCTGCTTCATCAGCACATGATCATCAGCTAATTCCTACAGTAAGAATTTCACACATGAATGCGTCTCTGGGAGCAGTTCCAATAGTTATAAAAAGATCCATGCCCAAATTTAACTGACACATAATTATGAATTAATGACTCAGGGAAAAAATTCCTTAAGTTGCTCACTGGTGACGTGTTCTTCCCATACTAGCTGGACTAAGTATGGAGAAGTTACATGCTGGGCTATTTGTTGTTAGGGGATCTTCAACATTGCTAATTTGACTGCTATCCCCATTCAATTGCCCTTTATTATGAGGAATGTAATATATGCTGCATTCTCTCCCCCCCCTTCTCAATTTGTGGGTCTGAATGCATTTTTAAAATTTATTTTGCTGTTAATATGTGTGCTGATTAATTATGAATGTGTGTTCCTACAAAGCAGGGTTTTCCATGTTAGCAAAAGGGGGTGCATGCGAGCAAGCATCAATGTCTGCACATCCACACTTTTGGACACATTTCCCTTTAAAAAGCCATGTATGGGGTGGAGGCTTAGAAAACTGCTTGGGGAAAGGCCATTAAACCCATTTTGGATTCTGTGCAATTGCTAGACTGCATCTATTGTTTACAGTGAATACTGAACTTGCTTCATGGACTTTTGAACATGTCTACTTCCAAATTTCCAGTTGTCAACTGTCTACTTACAACTCCAAAGGCAATTTTTGGTGACATTTAAAGGTTTCCCCAGAATTATTAACACTCAGTCTTGAGAAAACAGTGATTGAGAATAATGGTGAAAAGGCACACAGCGGGAAAGTACTCTATCAGAAATATTTTTAAATGATGAAATAAATGACACCAACCACCTTTTTGAACTGTGCTAAAGAGTTTTAAATGACATTTAAATGGCTAATGAGGAAGAGAGAAAAGGCATGTTTGTGCAGGGCAATACCAGTGAATTGGCTTTCTAAAAAGTAAGTCCCAAGATATCTTAAAAACAGATAACATAAAAATTACATACATCAAATATATTTAACATGAGATCCTTCTGAAAATCTTTTGCAGTTAAATATTACAGTTATTTACTCAGTTCATATCTCTTTCCATACTAACAGTTAGATTTTTAAAATATACACAGATATAATACATAATATAAATAAATTCTCCTTGCAGTGCTGTAGTGAAATACCATTATCCTCAGGAAGAACATTAGCCACATTTTATAAATACGTTTTCTAGGATCACTGTGAAAGTGGGTTCTGCAGCTCCCTTTCAGTTAGCCTACCTGGTTAGAATTATGGTTAGCAATGCATGGTGATTCAGTTGCAGCTGGAACACTTTAAAAAATTGCACAACTGGATACACAGAAAGGTGCAACTCGACAAACTGTGTGAACACATACTTTCTGCTTAGTCTAGAGTGCAGGACAACACTAAATTCTGCATTGCACTGGAGAAATCAGGAGCAGTCACCCAGTTCACCTCCTCCCGACGTTTAAGGGGGCAAATGCTCTAGTTCATCACAACTGGCAGAGTGCCCCAGCCTCAGGCTGATTGTATGGGAAATGGAAGATTTGATCCTGGGAAGAGAACATAATGCAGAAAGAAAATTACCTGGCTGCTGCAGTACCGACTGTGACTTGGATGCTGCTATTCTTGCTTTTATGTCATTTAATTGACCATTACTGTGCACTGGCTAAAGAAATGAAGAAGTGCCTGGAATTTATTATTTTAAAAAGAAGCTTCAAAGGAAATCTCTTCAATCATGCTGGAAAAGAGACAGTTGTGGTATAAAGAAAGTTGTTTGCCAAGGTCAAGGAGAAGAATGGCTTTGTTCAGTGAAGGCAACATACTTTACTGTGCTTCCTTATTCTGTCAAGCTTCAAACCCACAAAGCTGGCATGCCTAAGCACAAGGGGTCAGTCATGGCAACTGCTGGGGAAAGGCTCTGTCCAGCGTTGGTTTGCCGCATGCAGGAAGTCACAAGAGAAAGAGGCAAAGTTTGCCATGAGAACTGGCACTTTCTATGCCCAAGTAGGGTGTGAATGAGGAACAATGCGGGGGGGGGGGTTCAGGGGAGGATTCCCTTGACTGGAGCATTATTGGGTAATTTCACCACCATGAGACTGGCTGAAACCTAACTGGGCACCTTTGGCAGGGGCAAAAAACTACCAAACAGAAGATCAAGGCACTGTAGAACTGAAGCAATATTCAGCTGAAGGAGTAATGTCTCAAGTGCATGCTGAAGCAATCGTTACTTGCCATAGTTACTGGTTTATGAATTAGGAATATGAAAAGCTATATTAAACCATGGTCCCCAGAATAGTTCCATTTTGTATTATAACCTCTGTTCAACTGCGATGTTAATACACTGGAGTGTTGCAGCAGCGGATTTGTAAGTGCACATTTGAAATGCGGAGTGAGAGAGACGATTTTTGTGTATCAGGTGACTGCAGGACTTTACTTGTTCCTCCCTCTCTCTGCATATTGTTCTTCCAAGGACTTGATACTGCAAGGTGCTGAGCAACGTAGCCTGAATCAGCAATACTTCAATATGCAGACTGCTGAACTTTTAAAAAAGAGAGCAGTGACCCTTGGGACTCATCACCTGCTAGAAATTGGCAAGTACTCCAGTTCTTTTCTGAATCAGATCAGAATGCTTAGGACCAGTCCGTTGGTAAAAACTGTATTCTGTTATAAGGGAGATACTTCGCAAGCTGGGCATTCGATTTGCAGCAGTCAAAATCTCCCTCTTAGAGTTGGCTAGCTGCCTAAGTTCAAGTTGCAGGAAGTTGCTCTGCATTTCTGATGCTATCTGATAGTAGGTTGAGTGTTGCCTTTGCAAAGCTTAATAGTTTTGAAAGCAACTGAATAGGTAGGAATTGCAGGTGTACTTTAATGTCAAAACAATAGAGAGTTGAGAAAGCTATTTACTTTAAACCCAAAGATTAAAAACCATATTGGTGAAACAGTTTCTATGTGTTACACTGGTCACGTTCACATCCTGGCTTGGTAAGTGAGGATACGCATTCAGCCACTTCCCTCTTCCCTTTGCACAGGCAGGGAATTACGTCAGGAAGCTGCAGTTAACCATAGCTCCCTATAATGTGCAAACCTAGAAAGTATGGTGAATGTCTTTCAAACAAGCCAGGATACCAAGCCATGGTTTAACATTGGCTTCCAGATCCTGGGTTGCTTGGAAACCGTTAACCATAGTTTCCTGGTTTGTGTGTAATGGCAAGTCATGGTTAACAGTGGATTCCTGCTTCATTGCCTGCTTACTTAAAAGCACTGTGTGTCAGTGCACTGAGCTCAGGCAGATCCAGTTTCTTAAGCCATGTTTCATTAGGCAATCGAGTCTCTGATGGGGAAGTGGTGCTGTTAATGCTATTGCATATTAGTGCCATGTTAGGAAGTTAAAATAATTCCCCTAACCATTCTGGTTTGCTTCAAATTGCTGGTAACGATGCAATGTCATCAGTGCTAATATCTCATTCTATTTCTCCCAAAAGGCCTCTCTGCCAACCAGCACTTTGCTACCCAACCAGATATGGTATCACTCAACTTTTTCCATGGTATGAAGCGACTGCCCTCCATAACTGGCTTGGAAACAAATCACAGAGTTGGTTGAAGGCAAACCTTCCATTCAGGTTGCCCAGGCGGTCCTATGGAAGCTCTGCCAGACTGTATCTTGACTTCACATTGATTCCTAACATGGCCGGGGAATCTGTCCTGCAGATTGGCACTGCCACTAGTAACTGTAAGGACTACTCAACTATGATAACAAGGAACTGACCTTTTGGTGAAGTATTTTGGACCTTGTACACCTTTTCTCACAATCACAGTAAAAGCAATGTGTTCTCATACATATTCACAGGATAAAAGAGGCATAAAGATTTTGGATTGGTCCGAGTAACCTGCAGCAGTCTGCAGTGGAGCTGTAATTATAGGGCTGAACTCCTGCAGAGGTTTCTGGGTCCGTGACTTTCCTCTTTCTCAGTGTGGCACATGGACAAAATATTTATGGCCACTTAATATACTGAAGGCAGGCTGGAACTGCCCCACTGACCGCTTCTAGGTTATGGTCCGTACAAAGTTGCCTTTGATGGAGCTGGGACAACAACTGTAACCATCTTCTTGTGCCCCAGATGCAAGGAAAAAGCATTGTTCCCTCCACCAGTTAAATTTCCTTTCGGACTACATAATTAATTCTTGGTTTGGCCTACTGCAACTTTATTTCCCAAAACGATCATTTTAAAAATGAAGGGCAGCAGCAGAAATTGAAGTTCAGTATGTGCAAGCGAGCCCCATAACCATGAATGACGTTATGATACACGGTCATGAAGGCTTCTTTCTATTATTTCAAGATAGAATTTCTCAAACCACAACCTAAGAAAATGAAAATAGTTATTCCATTTACCAATGCTGGTGCCTTAATGGCAGCAGGGAAAGAATATTTTTAGCATGGTATCAAGTGGTACAACCCCCCCACTTGTTTCAAGTATTCTTAGCAGCAAAATCTGCCTCCCCCCCAAAAAAAATCCCCTCCATACAAACCAAAAAGCATCCAACCAAAAATACAAGATTAGTTCCTTATGCTATACAATTCAGCACTGATTCACTAAAGTGTATTGGTTCATCAACCATCATTTGGTCCACATTTGAAGAGATCCTTAAATTCCAATTTTTGCTTTTTTGCTTAGGAAATTTGGCTGGGAGTCAATATAGTATCTTCAAACTCTGTTGAGGAATTCCAGGCCGAGAGAAGCGGGGATGTGGATAGAGTCCATGGTTAGAGAAGAAGGGTTGAATGGAAACAGTACAGGGAACATGAACTTGAAGTCTAACAGTAGCTGTGGAGGTTCATTCCGCTCTTGCAAATTTGCCTACAAGAAATTGGGGGCAAGAAAACACACACATCAGCAAACAGACAAAATGCAGCAGAGTTCAGGTTGGAACACCAGCCTCATTCTCAGTTGGCTTTCTGCAACTGGAAGAAGGGAATGAGTACTAACCCTTATGTGGTTGCCATGGTAGTCAACTGAGCAGTCAAATATTGCGAATTGATTGACTGATTCCAAGATGAAAGCCAAAGAAAAGAACTGTTTCGTGAATCGTTCGTATTTACCAAAAACCTTCTGAGACCAAATCTTTTCATCAAGTGGCTAACTATAAAACTTTGGTCTAAACGGCCAACCATATTGGATTTTGATCCGTTATTCTATACCAGGACTTTGGGTCATGGGACCAAACCTTTGTGCCAAGAAAAGCTATTATTCAGCTATTCTTTTCCCTCAAAAGATTAGAATCACAGAAGGAAGGGTGTGTGGCTGTGGATGCTGAAAAGCTCCAATCCCTCCAGAAAGTAACCATTCCCAAATCTGCAGCCTTCCGTGACTTGAAGGGCATTTTTTTTCCAAGACAGGAAGCCAGGAGGAAATCTGGCAATGTTTCCAATATTGCTTCTACAGGTCAAAGATACATGGCGTCCCTCTCACTGTTGGCCTTGTCTGTGATAGAAGCATTTTGCAACAATCAATATAAATCTGCAGAACAGGAGCACAGCACATGGCTTTGCGTGCATGGAAGGTACCAGGTTCATTACTTGTGTCTCCACGTCCAAGTGTGCAAGGAGTTAAGGCCTGGAAAGATCTTGGGCTGAGGCTGTGGAGAGTCATTGCTATTTGAAATAAATAGAACTGGGCTACACCAATGGCCTTGTGTGCTTCTATGAGTGACACTGCACAGAAAAGGTACTAGTAGGAGGGGGAGGGAAACTGAGCATCTTGGGTTAAAAAAAAAAAGGCAATATAAATGCTTTTGTATCCCTGCGATCTGCTCCTGAACCAAGGCTTTTAAAGCTCTGCCATTTAGAAAACACACATGGTTGTTTTTTCTGTGAGGCAGAAGGAGAACCTCCCAATGCCTGTCTGTTGGAGCACTCACCTGAATGTTTCTTATGAAGGCTACTGTCACACGCTCTTCAAATTCATTCACGGGAGTGTAGAGATTGAGTATTTTTACAATCTGTGAACAGGAAAATAAGACGGGGGCTTAGAGGAGGGGGTATACACAGAGTAGCTGAATTGATGCAGTGCGCCTTGTATCACCCTTTATTTAAAATAACGTAGCCACTTCTCTCAAGGAAAGAGGGAGAAAAATTAGGAACTAAGGGTGTAACTACAAGTTACAAAGGGACGTGGGTGGCGCTGTCGGTTAAACCACAGAGCCTAGGGCTTGCCGATCAGAAGATTGGCGGTTCGAATCCCCGTGACGGAGTGAGCTCCCATTGCTCGGTCCCTGTTCCTGCCAACCTAACAGTTCGAAAGCACGTCAAAGTGCAAGTAGATAAATAGGTACCACTCCGGCGGGAAGGTAAATGGTGTTTCCGTGCGCTGCTCTGGTTCGCCAGAAGCGGCTTAGTCCTGCTGGCCACATGACCCAGAAGCTGTATGCTGGCTCCCTCGGACAATAAAGCGAGATGAGCGCCGCAACCCCAGAGTCGGCCACGACTGGACCTAATGGTCAGGGGTCCCTTTACCTTTACCTTTTTACAAGTTGCAAGGATAACACAGGACACCCAGCCTGGGTGGGGAGGGGAAGGTTAGATGCTTCCAGGTGGGAGTGGGTGCTTAACATCTGCAACAGCTGCCCAGTGATTTTTCTCCTGTAAATGCTTTCCTTTGGCTGAGGGGGTAATAACCACAGAGAGGACTTGGGGAGATCCAGGGTCAAATTCTTGCTTGGCCTTCAAGCTCACCAGTAGCCTTGAGCTATTTAATCTCTCTCAGCTTGACCTATCTCACAAGGATGTTGTGAGTGTAAAACAGGGTGTGTGTGGGGGGGGGGGGGGGGGGGGGGGAATGGCACAGCAAAACATTCTTGTGTTTGACTTTGTCAAGCCTTTTGTTAAACTTTGACCTCACAAAAAGTACCGTATTTTTTGTTCTATAAGACGCACTTTTCCCCCTCCAAAAATTAAGGGGAAATGTGTGCGCGTCTTATGGAGCGAATGCAGGCTCCTTAGCTTCAGTGATAGCAACGCGAAGCCTCCAATGTGCAGAGGGAGCGCTCCCTCTGCGCTCCGGAGGCTTCGGGTTGCTTCGCTGAAGCCAGGAGAGCGAGAGGGATCGGTGCACACCGATCCCTCTTGCTCTCCTGGCTTTGCTTCGCTGGAGAGGCGCTGCACAGTTTTCCCTCTCTGCGCAGCGCCCCTTCAGCGAAGCGGGAGGAGAAATGGAAGGGGCTCTGTTTCTCCTGCCGCTTCACTGAAGGGGCGCTGAGCAGAGAGGGGGAGATTTTTTTCCCTTGTTCTCCCCCTCTAAAACAAGGTGTGTCCTGTGGTCGGGTGCATCCTATAGAGCGAAAAATACGGTAAATCAATGCATTCCTTCACCTCCTTACCTGCTGTGTGGTGAGGGCTGTGCATAAGGAACATATTGCCTCTGCATCTTCCGAGGTCTTCTTCTTCAGCTGCAGGAGCTGTGCTGCCTGGATCAGAGGCTCCATGGTCTTGGCAGCCCCGCTCTGTTGTAGATTCTTTCCTCGCAACCATTCCTCCAGCTGGCTGATGTTAAACCTGGACCGACACAAGAAGGCCATGATTAAAAAAAAAAAAGATAGGAGGAGGAAGAGGAAATATTTCAAACATGGCAGGTTGCCTCTGAAAGTGGCTGAGAAGATTTGAGTTTCCCAAGGCAAAAGAGACCCCTGGGTGTGCTCCTCTGTAGCGACTGACTCCCGAAGATGATCTACACAGCATGAGAGATGAGCTAAAGCTGAGGCAAGCAAACTGGTATGATTGCACTACTGCACCAGGGGTGGCACACACAATGCTCCCACATTTTCTTGGTGAGGCAGTGCGTACTACTGGCCTTCTTCCTCCTGAAAAACTGGTATCTATGGGACCGCCTCTCCTGGTATGCCCCGCGGAGGACCTTAAGATCCATGAATAACCATAGTTTAGAGGTTCCGGGCCCTAAGGAAGTCAGACTATCCTCCACCAGGGGCAGGACCTTCTCAGTGATGGCTCTGACCTGGTGGAATGCTCTGTCCCATGAGACTAGGGCCCTTCAGGATTTAACCTCCTTCCGTCGGGCCTGTAAGACAGAGCTATTCCGCCTGGCCTTTAATTTGAATTCAGCTTGATCTTTTATATCCCTTCTCCTCCCCCTCCTCTTTTATGAAGATCACCCGCTCTGAGACCCCACAGCTAATTTTCCCCTGGCCGCCTCGCTGGCCCAAGTAGGACCAATTCAGCCAGCTAGCCCTGGGGTTTATCTAATGCTTAAAGGTAAAGGTACCCCTGCCCGTACAGGCCAGTCGTGACCGACTCTAGGGTTGCGCGCTCATCTCGCTCAAGAGGCCGGGAGCCGGCGCCGTCTGAAGACACTTCCGGGTCACGTGGCCAACGTGATGAAGCTGCAACTGGTGAGCCAGCACCAGTGCCGCACACGGAAACACCGTTTACCTTCCCGCTATAAAGTGGTACCTATTTATCTACTTGCACTTAGAAGTGCTTTCAAACTGCTAGGTGGGCATGAGCTGGGACCGAACGATGGGAGCTCATGCCGCCGTGGGGATTCGAACCACCGACCTTACGATCAGCAAGTCCTAGGCACTGAGGTTTTACCCACAGCGCCACCCGCGTCCCTATTTCCCCTAAATTGATTTTTGATTTTTATCGTTATTCATGTTTTTATACTGTATTTTATAATTAAGTGTTTTAAATTTGTTGTTAGCCGCCCTGAGCCCGGTTTTTGAACCGGGAAGGGCAGGGTATAAATAAATTATTATTATTATTATTATTACTGGGAGAAGCAAAATGGTGGCATTGGGAGACGTGCAACCTTTGGGAGGGGTGGCTAAGCATGATCATGTGCTTTGGCCTGAAGCCCACCTGAGTTGCATGCCTGTGCTCCACGAGCAGACATCCTTCCTCAGCAGCAGATTGTTCAGGGCCACTGCATTGATCATGTAGAAGAGCTGTTTCACAGCCTGTTGGATGATCTCGGGGTCGAGGCCCTGGTCGTACATGACGCTGTGGAACGTGTTCAGCTGGCGGATGATGGCCTCCAAGGTGTAGAAGTTGTCGCTGTCCCCCATGCTGGAGGTCCGCTTGCGGTAGCCCATTGGCTTCACGCCCGACAGACCCTGGATGCTCTCGTTTTCTAACACCGCCGTCACTGGGAAGGAAAGAAATCACCGTATTTGTCACTCCATAAGATGCACCAGACCATAAGACGCACCTAGTTTTTGGAGGAGGAAAACAAGAAAAAAAGCATTCTGAATCTCAGAAGCCAGAACAGCAAGAGGGATCGCTGCGCAGTGAAAGCAGCAATCCCTCTTGCTGTTCTGGCTTCTGGGATAGCTGCGTAGCCTGCATTCGCTCCATAAGACGCACACACATTTCCCCTTACTTTTTAGGAGGGGAAAAGTGAGTCTTATAGAGCAAAAAATACGGTATTTGCAAAAAGCAATCTAGGTGTCTTGAGAAACCTGAAATGCTTGTGATTCAGTGCCGAGTTTTCCTAAATACCTCCACCCACCTATCCAGCTGCACAAGTCTGCCTGCCTCTAAATCACCACATCTTTAAATTGCAGGCAATTTGCATTTCAGTCCCATGAGTGGATAGTAATGGGCTGTGGTAGTTCTAGTGGCAAATGAACACAGCGCTCTGGTAGCCCAGAGGGAGCAATCAGCAGGAGGAACTTTCACCTAGCACCAAGGAAGACTTCCTTTGTCAGATTAATCGTCTCACTCCTGGCATAGGGATGGATAATTTTATGCAGAATTCCTCCTGGGTCGGGGTTGGGGAGGATTAATTACTTAATGGTTATAAAGCACAGGGGAAATGGTGTGGGTAACAGGATGGGTTGGAACTCAATTAACATACTGTAAAAATTACAAACACCTCTGCACAGAGGTATCATAAATACACACGGCAGCCCCAGCATGCAGTTTGAGTAACTTCCGTATTTTAAGCCCCTGCATAACACAGGCGGAAAAGGGAGGCAAGGAAAGGTAAAATTAACATTCCTAGATGAATCTGAACACATGTGGAACGGAGTACTGAGCAAAGGTCTCAGGACTGTACAAATGTCAGCATTTGCTCCTCCCCCAAACAAGTTTCTAGTGCGCATGACTATGAAAATGCATAGGCCTGGTGAAATTTCAGGAATCATAGCAGGGATTCCTGTGCAATTAACGTTTACAATTCCTGTGAAGGGATTGTAGTGGGAAAACTCACTGGCACAAGATAATCCCCAATGGATGCCTGCCAGGTTCTGGTTTCAGATCAGTGCTTAAAAAACCACAAGGATTTTCAGTTCTCTTGCAGACATTCCTCCCTAGCAACAACTCCAAAAATAGTTTCCATGGATGAAAACACGATGCCCAAACTGGCTGATAATGTACACAAACCACCAAGAACTCCTTCACTGCAAACCCTACTGAAATGAGTAAGATGTGCTGTTTGGGGCGCTGTGCCCACTGGTTAACTTGGTAGATGGTATTGGTCACCCCAAATATTATGGATATGGGTCTGCTTCTGTTGGATTCCATTTCCCAGTTTAATTCAGGGTGCCCTCAAATGCGCCACTGGGCTGAGTTAAATGTGAGCACTGGTGTTTCACCTATCATGGGCTGCAAGACGCCTTCTGCAATTTTAATGAGCTGCTGGTAGATCTGAATGGAAAGATCACTCAGGATCTGGCGGTACTCAGTGAGGTCGAAGTTCTTCAGGCAATGTTCATTCTGCTTCACAGTATTCTGGGTCATAAAACCCTAAAAGAAGGGAGAGCAACAAAAGGGAGACGTTTAGCCACGACTGGTTTGCTGACATGTAATCCAAAGCAGACTCTTCCAAACACGACCCTGAGAAAGGCTTGGGCTTTTTGGCCAGATCTTAGGGTCATTGCTGCCCACTGCCCATTTGCAGGTTTGTGACAGGCAAACCAAGTTCCCGATGATGTCTAAGCAGACACTGTGTAGATGGGAGTGTTCTGTCCTTCTTAATCTATGGAGCCCTTGATCTATGGCAGGAGAGGGTCTCTCTCACTGGAGAAGTTCAAGGGACTTGAGCATTTCATTAGCTGCTCGGTGCAGGTATGAATTTGATACCCGCAATGGGCAGCATGTTCCGGGATGAAGGTAAAGGACACCTGGACAGGTAAGTCCAGTCAAAGGCGACTATGGGGTTGTGGCGCTCATCTCACTTTCAGGCTGAAGGAGCCGGCATTTGTCCACGGAACAGCTTTCTGGGTCATGCAGCCAGCATGACTAAACCACTTCCGGTGCAATGGAACACCGTGATGGAAACCAGAGCGCACGAAAACGCTGTTTACCTTCCCACCACAGTGGTACCTATTTATCTACTTGCACTGGTGTGCTTTCGAACTGCTAGGTTGGCAGGAACTGGGACAGAGCATCGTGAGCTCACCCTGTCACACAGATTTGAACTGCTGACCTTCCGATCGGCAAGCCCAAGAGGCTTGGTGGTTTAGACCACAGCGCCACCTGCTCCTGTACATTGTGTTCTGGGATGAGGAGGTATACGAGGATCCTCCTGCTGGGCAGGATGCATGATGCACAGCACACACACCGGCATATTTTCATGTGGATATACTTAAATAAAAATAGGGAAATAGGGAAAAGGCATTTTGGCTAAGTCCACCCACCCACCCTGCTTCTGGAAACGATCTAAGGGCACTTTTGTTGTTGTTATTCTAGATCTACTGAAGTTAAACTCGAGGGAATAAGCAGCTGTAGCTTCCAGGCAGATCCATAGAAGGGTGAAAAACCTTATGCTAATAGGGGACTCATTCTCCCTGGAGCCTTGTGTAGCAAAATGGCGCTGTCCATAAAGAGAGGTATCAACAGACCTAGAGGAAACCCAAATTTGCACAATCTTTAGATAAACCCCTAAAGGAGAGGAAACTCCAAAAACAAAAAACAAAAAACCCACACATAGTCAACAAAGACTGAGCATGCTCAGTGAGAACAGAATATGTCCACAGGTGGAGCAAGAGAACAGAAAATCAGTGTGGTGGGTGAGAAAAGATGTACTCAACACTGCACATTTTTCTTGCAAATCCCATTTGTTCTGATAAAAGATACTGCAAATATATTGAAAACAATTCAGCATTAGCCTTCAATGGCAAGTTCCCATTGAAGTGAATGGGAACTGCAGTGCTTATTTCAGTAGAGAAGTTACAGGTGACAGACTGTGTGCACATCCATCATGGCGACATTTCCCACAACCACTTATCTCACCGTATCCCCACTGTATTGCTTCAGGCAATGTAGAAGGCGGCAGGTGTTAGCCAGCCAAAACGACGTCATCTCAAAGTCGTCGTGATGTTTCTGCGAAGAACCCAAAACAAATATGATGAAAACCCTCTTTGAAACCTCTGCTTTTATGGGTTAGTTTTGCTTTAAAAAACCCGATTAATTCCTGAAGTCACAATATCCTTCTAGTCACATGTCCATTATAGGCAGGTGATCTAGATATCTGCAGCAGGAATGCTTAATTCTGCTATTTCCAAACATGCTTGCATTGAACCATTAGGGAGGTAGTGTTGCTGTAACAGAAGGAGAAGCAATCTAGAGTAATAGGATTGTAAGAATGGAGGAGCAGACAAGGAACCATCCCTTGAGCCTATGAGACTTCTTCATTACCTCCTTGAAAGAAATCTGGTTTGATCAGTTACATCTTGCTTGCAACAAAGCCTGGCACTTTCCCCTTCATGGGTATCTCATGCAGACTTTTGGTTGCTCAGTTTGCAGCATAAATTCTCTGGTACCAGGACTGGCTCCAAGCTTAAGGTGGGTGCTGGGGAAAGTGCCCTTTGGCGGACGTTCTCCGACTTATCTGGCAGTGGTTCCTAGCTGAAGGCAGCTAGGAGCCACCTAGCTGTACTTTCCCCAGGGAGACTGATGCATCACAGCAGAGCAGGAAATTAACATGGCTGCTCACAGACTCGGCTGCCTGGCATGGATGGGACAAGGCAGACTTCAGTGCTGGTAGGTCCTGCTGGGGCCTTGGCAGATCTTAGATGCTGACACCAGGCCTGGCGGGAAGAGTAAGGTCTAGAAATTGTGAGCTCTCAAGCAAAGGCTATGAGAAAGAGAACGAATGTGAAGTTCTTGACACATCTACTGATGCTCTTGCAAATGCCTGAGAGCAGGCTTCCTCAACTTCGGCCCTCCAGATGTTTTTGGCCTACAACTCCCATGATGCCTAGCTAGCAGGACCAGTGGTCAGGGATGATGGGAATTGTAGTCTCAAAACATCTGGAGGGCCAGGTTGAGGAAGCCTGCCTAAGAGGCTCTCTGGGTGCACTTTATGGCTTTAAAGGCTCCAGTGTTTATGCAGAAAGTCTCTTGAGTTCTGGATGGAGGGGCAGGCATATTCTTTCCCTAGAAACTTCTACTGCCAACCACCCAGTTGTATATTTAACCTTGTCACACTTCTTGCTAATAATATCAGAGCAAAGCCAAACAAACAAAAAACCCAGGCAATTTGTTCCCATTAGAAAAACCCTGAAGTTAGGTCTTAGGGTTTTGCTTTGTTTTTACCTTTAATACTTTTTTAATGCCATTGATGGTAGAGGTAAGCAAGGAGTGCACTTTATGGTCATCGTTACTATAATCTGCATGCCTGATACACATGTAAAGGATGTAGGCAGGAAGACAGGGCACCGTGGCAGAGACCATCTGGGGCTTCAGATCTGTGAGCAGGAGAGAAAACCTTTCAGACAACCTGACTTCTTCACAGCGTAGTTATATATTATGCACACCATCTGAATGATGACCAAATCACAGAATTACTTAATTATCAGATCTCTTCCCTACAATATAAAATCTGTACAAAAAACACTCTCATTTTTTTTAAAAAAACCCCAATTATGCATGCATTAGCTAAATGAAGTATATCACATTGTGAAGAAATGGACCCACATTAATACAGTTAAGTGGGCACTGCAGTCATAAACTCAGTGTGTAAGAGGGATTTAAATCTGATGATTTAAATACTTTACAAGCTATTTTAAATCCTTTTAAAAACCAGAATGATATCTGATTTCTACATGGGGTTTCCAGTAGATCCTGATCATTTTTGCACCTGCTTAGGTTTGGCAATTCCGCAGCATCAGACACTCAGTCCTGCTTTCCAGGGAACGCCGTATAATTTGCTTGCTGTCAAATTTTTGTGCTTCTGCTGTGAAACCCTTGCATGTTGCAGAGTATTCTGGGAAGTGTTAAGTGTTCTCAGGTGCACACTATAGAATAGCCAAGTCTTCGGGATCAGGTTAAAGATTCACCCAGTCCATCATCTTGCCCAGCAAGATGCTTCCAGGAAGCTCGGAAGGCAGTCCTCCTTTCCTGCAATGCTGAGATATTCCATCCAGGCTCTACAGCTAGCAGCCATAGACAGACCTATCTGTGGTGGATTGGTCGCACCCTTTTTGATGGCCCTTGCATAGTGAATTCCACAAATCAATTGTGCGCTGTGTGAAGAAGTACTTTACATGGTCAGACTTCCTGGGACCACCACACAAAACAGAAAGTGCACCTTAGTGCTTGAATTACTGGGTGGAAGAGTCTCCCCCCCTTTTTCCATCAGCAACAGCCTACTTCAATAAACTTGGTCCCATGGCTTGCCTGGAAATGGGGTTCACCCCTACTCCACCTGTTTCTGTTGTTTCAGAGCAAATGTCCTTTCCCTGCAGCTGCCCATTACTCGGAAACTTCAGTAGATGTTGGCAGCCATCTTTCAGGGAAGTGTGAGCCTTCCTACTGGGGAATCTCTGAGGTTTCTTTTAATAACAAGCAAAGCCAAGAGCATTACCTGTAATGAGATTTTTCACAAGTAGCGGCTCATCTTCTTTGCAATACTCCAGCATTCCCTGGAAATCTTTCTCCTTCCTTTGGACAGTGACCTGTCTGTTGAGTTCATGCCGCCGCTTTTCAGTCTGTTCGACAACTTGATCAGCTGCGAAGAGAAAACAGATGAGCTGCTGCTGAATCAAAGTAAACTGCTAAATGATCAATGCTGCGCAGATACCTTACAGGCAGGCTTAAAGCAGCAGCCTTGAAAAGCAGCTAGCGTCGTCTGGTTTGGTTTGGTCCATTTCAAGCTAGAGGTCTCTGAGAGAGGACTGCTGCAGGGAGATTTCTTACCTGTGGTTAGGAGATCAGGAGTGGGCCACAGAATTGCACACTTCCTTCTCACCTCCCTTGGCATGATTTCCACTGCCCACTTTAATTGGGGCTCAGTGTTGGAAAGGCACCAAAGCTAACTGAACTTGGACTGATGTCTGTGCTTAAAGGTAAAGGGACCCCTGACCATTAGGTCCAGTCGTGACCGACTCTGGGGTTGCGGCGCTCATCTCGCTTTATTGGCCGAGGGAGCCGGTGTTTGTCCGCAGACAGCTTTCGGGTCATGTGGCCAGCATGACTAAGCCACTTCTGGTGAACCAGAGCAGTGCACGGAAACGCTGTTTACCTTCCTGCCGGAGTGGTACCTATTTTATCTACTTGCACTTTGACGTGCTTTCGAACTGCTAGGTTGGCAGAAGCTGGGACCGGACAACAGGAGCTCACCCCGTTGCGGGGATTCGAACAGCCGACCTTCTGATCGGCAAGTCCTAGGCTCTGTGGTTTAACCCACAGTGCCACCTGCGTCCCATGTCTGTGCTTAAGTTCTCACAAAAAGCGATAAAGTGAGGCTGTGTCTGCGTCATCTCTCTTCAGACTGTGGGTGGAGCACATGGTTCCAATACTCCTTCATATGAAAGCCTTACTTGCACGCAGAAGGCTAGCGCATGCCTCATCTCCCTTGTTTTCTATGCCCAAGTAAATATTTTAATATGCAGAAGCATTCAATGAGATGAGCCTTCTCCTAAGGTCTGGTACAGCTCCGGCCCAGGCTTACTTCCCCACATCTGTTTGTGAGAAAGAATCACAAGCTCTACAGGTGCCAACAGTTGCATGCCCTGTCGTCGTTATATCCTCTCCTTTCTTGTCCATTCCTTCCCTACATGAACAAAAGAAACCTCTCCAGGGACTTTCCTAATCACACTTATGCAGGAGTAAGCAGCTCTGAGCCAAGTGGGAATTACTTCTAAGTATACCCACCTGCTGATAAAAATGGATCTTGTGATCACTCATAATCACAAAAAGTTGCATCACCATCAAGTCCATTAATGGACCGAGAAGCTCACTGCTAATTTGCAGTTAACTGCCAATGGCTACAGATCCCGGACACTTATTTGGATGCTATCATGTATTTATTTTTTAAAATTTGATTTACTATTACAAATATATCCCATCTTTCCTCCAAGGAGCTCAAGGCAGTGAGCATGGTTCCCCCCCGCTCGCCATTTTATCCTCACAGCAACCCTGTGAGGTGGGTTAGGCCGAGAGACTATGACTTGCCCAAGGTCACCTAGCAAGTTTCACGTCTGAGCAGGGATTTGAGGCCTGGTGTCCCACGTCCCCTCCCAACACGCTTTTATCACAGCGCCACACTGGGTCTCAGTGTAGTAAGATATGGCAAGCTGCCCTCTTTATTACTTTGTTGTTTTTTGGTTCTTGTTTTTATCATGTGCTTTGTGTTGCTGTACTGTGTTTTGATGTTGTGAACCACACCGAGATCTATGGATGAAGGCCAGCATACAAATTTAATAAATAAATAACCATTGTGTGAAATGTGAGAGAGAAGATCTGGCCACAACAACGGAATCGTATGCACAGCCCACCTCCCACTCTCAAACCTGGTCCAAGGTGCTCATCATTAAGTCCTGACTTCCTGGATTGGTCCCTAGTGCACAACTCAGCTGTAGGCATTAGACAAAACTGCTGTGTTCACAGGAAAAAGAGAAGCTCTGCTCTTTAACCGTACAGGGAGATGGTGACCGTACTGATGCTTTTTGTGTGTTATTACTGTTTAAAGTGGCTTACGTAGAGGATCACCACTGTGGCACCCTGGTGAGGGGCGCAGCCGTGGTATTTATTAGGAAAATGGATATTAAGGCACAATTCAAATAATGCGGCAAGTGCCACTTTGATGCATGTAAATTACAGTGACAAGAACCATCTGCTCCAGCTGCCACGATGCAGAATCCCCTATTCATTAGGCTTAATTTCATTTAATGACCAGCTTTCCAAAACCAGTCCTTCGGATCAAAGCCTGGCGTAGCTAATCGATCTGTCAAGCCACCAAGATAAAAAGAATTACAGGGCTGCACAGATGTCTTCTTTCCATGCTCCTTTCTTGCTGAGGCATTTCAACTGCTGCTGTAAATATACAGGGTTCCCTTAATAGGTGCAATATATCCAAGAGGCACCAGGAGGTGGAGTGCTTCCTCGATATTGGAAGTACCAAAAGCCAAAGGAAGACAGGACCAAAAAGGGCCACAGGGAGGCACCATGAGAACTGTTTTTTAAAGCAGTCCAGCTCCTGTCTCTTTTTATAGGCAAGAATTGTGCACCCCCGTCTATCAAGACTGCGGGATGTTATAGTGGGGGTGAGATGACTGATGGCACCTATATACCCTTGTATCCTGACAACATCTACCCTGAACTACCTACCAAATGAGTAGCAATGACTTTGGCGCTTAAGGTTCCTGACCGTTCTTTCCCCCTATGCATAACTCTCCTTGGTCTTCCAATCAATATCCTGATTTACACCTTAAAATCATAGCTGCTGCTGCAGCCTCAGAGTTTCTGGCTTTCTGTTGGTTTAAAGATGCACAAGCTGCTCAGCTGTAGGGGACGCGGGTGGCACTGTGGGTTAAACCACAGAGCCTAGGACTTGCCGATGAGAAGGTCGGCGGTTTGAATCCCTGTGACGGGGTGAGCTCCCGTTGCTTGGTCCCTGCTCCTGCCAACCTAGCAGTTCAAAAGCACGTCAAAGTGCAAGTAGATAAATAGGTACCGCTCCGGCATGAAGGTAAACGGCGTTTCCATGCGCTGCTCTGGTTCATCAGAAGTGGCTTAGTCATGCTGGCCACATGACCCAGAAGCTGTACGCCGGCTCCCTTGGCCAATAAAGTGAGATGAGCGCCGCAACCCCAGAGTTGGCCACGACTGGACCTAATGGTCAGGGGTCCCTTTACCTTTTACTGCTCAGCTGCACCGAACTTCCTGTTATGGGGAACGGAAGACAACGGAGTTCTGTTGACTTCTCATCTACAGCAGGAACATCTCAAACCAGACCTACCTTCATAATCTTGGACTTTCTTCATGTAAATCTTGAGCTGCTTTTTCAGCTTGCTTTCATTCTTCTTTAGTTTTTCTAGCAGCTCTTTGAGATCCTGAAAGACAGGAATGACATCTGCAATCAAGTTAAACTGCTTCACTTGGCTAACAGAGCAAAAGCCTGTGTGCGCTGCTGCCAAACGCTCTGCTTCAGCCGTGCAAACACAAAACCAGCAAATGGTTTGTGGCACTCCCTTTACTGATTTGCATTAAAACAGTCCCCAGCGAGGGCGTTCCCACTTTGAACAGGTAATCGGAAAACATGCTAAAATGTAATAAAAGGGCCTGTCATAGCTAGAAACACCCCCCCACCCCCAGTGTTGCATTTACCTCCGAGGGTTTGGCGTTTCTCTCTAGCTACAGGGCGTTCCAGGTGTATGCCCTTTCCCAGGGCTTACAGCTTAAATTTATGGGAGGCATGAAAATGACTGGAAATTAGAAGCACTAACAATTCCACTAATGAGTATGCAAGGAATCCTGGTTTTAGTTTGGCACACCCAGTCCATAATGCTATTCTGTGTCCTTTCCACATTCAGTCTGGCCTCATTCACAGGGCTGGGGAACCTCTGACCAAATTTGTGGGCCTAATTTGGCAGGTCCACACATCAGGTGTGGAGCAAGTACAGCAGATAGGAACCTTGCAGAAAGCAGCGTTGAAGGCTTGGTGACCAATCAGGAGATAGTTCCCATTGTGCTTTTTGAGGTTTTCCCATAGGTAATTCATGGTTTGTGGTTTCTTGCTTGTCAGTTTCCCTGTTCACATGGCAGGAAATTACGTGATAGGAAGGGGTGGAGCTAAAAAGCTCACCGGTTCAAGGATTTCCATATGGGGCGCTCCCTCAGTTAAAGTTTATACCACAGTCAAACTAAGCTGTGGTTTAACTGAACATGCAGCCTGCTGGTAAAAGGTAAAGGGACCCCTGACTTTTAGGTCCAGTCGCGGACGACTCTGGGGTTGCGGTGCTCATCTCGCTTTACTGGCCAAGGGAGCCAGTGTACAGCTTCCGGGTCATGTGGCCAGCATGCCTAAGCCGCTTCTGGCGAACCAGAGCAGCGCCCGGAAACGCCGTTTACCTTCCCGCCGAAGCGGTACCTATTTATCTACTTGCACTTTGACATGCTTTCGAACTGCTAGGTTGGCAGGAGCAGGGACCGAGCAACGGGACCTCACCCCGTTGCGGGGATTCGAACCGCCGACCCTCTGATGGGACGCGGGTGGTGCTATGGTCTAACCCACAGAGCCTAGGGCTTGCAGCCTGCTGGTGCAAGCTGCTAAAAAAACATTGGTGGTTTGCTCTTCCCCGCTGCTTCTAGGAAGCAAGCCATGAGCTGTGGCATGAGTGTCACACCTGAACCTGGGTTTGTGGTTTGTTTTGTCCAGAGAAAGCATGAGCAGTAAGCCCAAAACAAACCTTGCTGACCACTCACAGGTTTGGTTTGGAAATAATGAGCCTGGGTTTGCACATAACGCCAAGCCAGAGGATGGTTTAGCTCCCAGAAAGAGGACCAGCACCTCCAATTTCGGCAATGTGCATCAGTGCACACTGCACATTCACCTTGAAGCCACAGCTCAACTATGGTCTAAAAGCAGTGTGTGAACAAGGTCACAGTCTTCATGGGGTAAATTGCTGGTGCATGCCCATGAATAAAAACTGCAAGGGAGAGCCAGTGTGGTATTTTGGGCAGTTGGACCAGAGGGAACAGGCTTCAAATCCCTGCTCAGACACCAAGTTCACTGGATGGTCTTAGAGACGAATCACAGGCTCTCAGCCCAAACTACCTCAAGGGGCTTATAGTGAGGATTAAATGGGAGAAGCCCATTTTCTAAGCTGAACTGAGTATCTAGAATGAAGGACGAGGCACAGAGATACAACAAATAAAATCAGCAGAAAGGTCTAAGGAATTTGTTGCCTCCTTCAGCCAGAAAGAAGTTGTCTAACTTTTTTTTAAAAAAAGAGACCCTAAACACACCAGCAGCTTTTTAAAGCTGTACATTGATTTCTCTTTCAGGGTCCATTTCAGTCTGCACCAGACCAATCAATCATGTGTTGTGAGCTTTTCATATAATAGTAAAGTGAGTAATTTGTCAAGTTGCTCAGGGTGAGGCTGAATTATTTTAAGGAGCCAGTTATTGTGTTCTCTCTTTCCTTGCTGCTCGACTGCCTGCCTTATCTAGCTGTAATGTTATCAAAAACTTGATTCCGCGTAAAAGATGGAGACAGTGTGGTTCAGCAGTTAAAAACACACACACACAGATTATACCCCCCAGATTATACCATCAGCAGTTTGAAGCAGTAAAGCCTTCCTTGCATGTTTGGGCTGCAAGTAGAGGGAAGGGGAAAAGAAGGCTGCATTGTCTTCTCATTACATTAGATACATAGTGGTTTCTTCAAGTGCAGGGTTTAGGATTTTTAAACACATGTACGCACACACAAATTGCCCACGTGATTCTCAAATCTGGAACAGGACCCTAGTGTCAGGGTTAGGAGTGCTTTAACCGTTTGTCCCCTGCTGTGTTCCCAATCCAGATAAGGCCTTCTGTACCAGTGGGGGACACGGGTGGAGCTGTGGGTTAAACCAGAGCCTAGCACTTGCCAATCAGAAGGTCGGCGGTTCGAATCCCCGCGACGGGGTTGCTCGGTCCCTGCTCCTGCCAACCTAGCAGTTCGAAAGCACACCAAAAAGTGCAAGTAGATAAATAGGTACCGCTCTGGCGGGAAGGTAAATGGCGTTTCCGTGCGCTGCTCTGGTTCGCCACATGACCCGGAAGCTGTACGCTGGCTCCCTTGGCCAATAAAGCGAGCTGAGCGCCGCAACCCCAGAGTCGGTCACGACTGGACCTAATGGATAACTTCAATGGATAATTTTTTATCCTAATACCAATTTAAGGCATGTTCCCACCAATATTGACTCAGACTGTAGTGGCAATTTGTATGAAACATTTCCATGAAGCTAATGTGACATGTAGTTTGATCCTCAGCTGTGCAGGAAATCTATGCAAGGCTAGCCGCATGTTTGTAGTTTTCGCACAGTGCCTGGAGTTTAGAGATGCTTTATAAGTACTAATTAAAGCTGTGCGTGCAAAGAACAACAATCCCGGCAAGAAAATGGCAAGTGTTTGTTTGACAGCCCTCGATTGCTGGAGCTTCTGCCAACGGGTTAAGCAATAGGCAGGTCTCTCCATGGCATGCCATAAAACCTTGCTCCCAACATAAATAATTACATTAAGAACAATCAGGGAATTAGTGGTTTATCTGACAAGGCTTCCTCCTACCAATTATTGCTTGTCAATCAGTCAGTCTTTGTTGCCCTCTGCCTAGCCAAAGAAACAACCTAAGGTTACTGATTGCCGACTTCCAGTGGAAGCAAAACACGGTACATAATAATTTACAATTTGCCACCTCAGTGCTTTTTGCCACAGTTCTTGACGTTCATATTTAAATGATTCTGACACATCTGCTTGGAAGTGATAAAAGTTTTCCTAATAAGATGCCACTGTGGAACACAGGCAGAAGCAGCAGGCAAATTGATCCCCATAAGCTCTCTACATTCTTTCGCGCTAGAGGGCCCCCTACTCTACAGACCACAATATCTCCAGGTATAAAGCCATAGCTCAGTGATAAGAGCATATGCTCTGCATTCAGAAGTCCCAGGCCCAATCTATGGCGTCTCCGGTTAAAAGGATCAGGTGATGGGAAACACTTCATGCCTGAAAGAGTAGGTAATGCTAGGCCAGGAGCAGCCAATGTGATGCTCTCCAGGTGTTCATAGAATCATAGAGTTGGAAGGGACCCTGAGGGTCATCTAGTCCAACCCCCTGCAATGCAGGAATCTCAAGGAAAGCATCCATGACAGATGGCCATCCAACCTCTGCTTAGAAATCTCCAAGGAAGGAGAGTGCACAGTCTCCCGAGGGTTCCACTGTCTGACAACTTTTACTGTGGTTGAACCACAACTTCCATCTTTCCTGACCATTGGCTATGCTGGCAGGGGCTGATGGGAGTCTCACAATATCAAGATGGCACCACATTGCCTATCTATGTGATAGGCTGCATGGACCAGTGCTTTAACACAGCACCTATGTTTTTCCTGCTATGAAAATCTCTCCCTCTCAAGACGCCACATCAGGGACATACTCTACAGTGGTACCTCGGGTTACATATGCTTCAGGTTACATACGCTTCAGGTTACAGACTCCGCTAACCCAGAAATAGTGCTTCAGGTTAAGAACTTTGCTTCAGGATGAGAACAGAAATCGTGCTCCGACGGCACGGCGGCAGCAGGAGGCCCCATTAGCTAAAGTGGTGCTGCAGGTTAAGAACAGTTTCAGGTTAAGAACGGACCTCCGGAACGAATTAAGTACTTAACCCGAGGTACCACTGTACTCTACACCCAATATTGACCATGGTGTGGGCTGGGCTGCCACACAACTTTGTTATCTCTGACATCTTCCTGAAACATCTGCAATGTATCTATAAATTATAAGGAGCTGCCTTAGGGTTGATGGTCCATATTGCCCAACGCTGGGTAGAATATCAATCCTTTGCAGCCCTGCTATGGATTCAGATATTTGGCAGTTGCTTAGTTACTGTTTTGAATACAACAGAATTTGTAAGCTGCCCTATGTGGGAAGTCTTCTCCTCTGCACACAAAATGGTTTGCATCTGTATAGTGGAAACGAAAAGTCTCACCTACTGGGCACACAACCATCTCCCCAGACAGTACGAGACGGAGGGAGGGCTGTTGCACCCATGCATTTCCTGCAGGTTTCCTACTGGCATCAGACTGGCCACTGTGAGAACAGGATACCAGATGAGATGGGCCTTTGGTCTGATCCAGCATGGCTCATCTTACTGAACCCTGGCCTGGAACGTAACTAAAAGAAGACTCAGACATTACAAGAGAGGGCAGCTCCAAAGGCAGAGGTGTGCAAGCAGCTCTTTCCTCTCCCCTGTCTCCAAGACAGGGTCTTTTTCTCACAGCATCTTAAAAAGCAGAGACATCACCTTGCCAACAAAGGTCCGTATAGTAAAAGCTATGGTTTTCCCAGTAGTGATGTATGGAAGTGAGAGCTGGACCATAAAGAAGGCTGATCGCCGAAGAATGGATGCTTTTGAATTCTGGTGCTGGAGGAGACTCTTGAGAGTCCCATGGACTGCAAGAAGATCAAACCTCTCCATTCTTAAGGAAATCAACCCTGAGTGCTCACTGGAAGGACAGATCGTGAAGCTGAGGCTCCAATACTTTGGCCACCTCATGAGAAGAGAAGACTCCCTGGAAAAGACCCTGATGTTGGGAAAGATGGAGGGCACAAGGAGAAGGGGGTGACAGAGGACAAGATGGTTGCACAGTGTTCTCGAAGCTACCAGCATGAGTTTGACCAAACTGCGGGAGGCAGTGGAAGACAGAAGTGCCTGGCGTGCTCTGGTCCATGGGGTCACAAAGAGTCAGACACGACTAAACCTCTAAACAACAACAACAATTGCAGCAATCCACAGCAGGAAGAGCCAGGGATTCTGCCAGTCCAACCATACCAGGTTTTCGCTGGTCAGCCGCATGATTTCTTGCTGGATTCCGAACTCCACTTGGGCTTCTGGCGACAGCTGCAGCGTCTGGAAGAAGACCTCCTGCTGTTTCTCCATCTCTTCCCTCAAGGTCCCCATTTGCTCCTTCAGAGTTTCTACCTCCTCTTCGTGCTCTCTCCTCTGATCCTGGAGCTGGGCCTCAAGGAGTCTGAGGGTGGGGAAGGCGAAGTGGGGGAAGACAGAGAAATCACAAAATCACTTGACCTCTCAAAGCCAAGGTCCGGAAGAAACAAAGAAACAGCACAACAACTGGACACGAGGGATACGATTAGGATAGCCCAGTCAGCAGAGCACGAGACTCTTAACCTTGTGGATGTGAGCTCCACGTTGGGCAAAAGATTTCTGCTTGCAGGGACTAGATGGCCCTTGGGGTCCCTCCCAACTCTACAATTCATTGACTCTATGAACTACTATGGGTGGGGCATGGATTCTCAGAGGGAAATGAGCCCCCTTTAAGAGTTGAGGGCAGTTGCTAGGTGACAACACTGCATCAGCTCTGAAGCCACTCTCCTGTAAAATATTTCTGTAAAGCCAGCTGTTATGTAGACTTACACACTAAGGCGTTTATATTGGGCATAGGTTACGAGCTGCAAGGATTGTTATCGTTAGGTATTGGAAAGTTCTTTCCAGTGCTATGCTGTCTAATTGGTATCAAGTGGTAAAGGATACAGTGCTGGTACAGCTGAGGATTGTATGAGGTCAAACTAAGAAAGATAACTTACTGTGGTGTGGTCTGATTTTATAATATTTACTAATATTTAAGAGCAAGGACAATCCCCATTGCAGGCATACAGTAAAGTTTGGTTGACATAGATTCTCCTTTCATTTTCACACAATGTATCTAAACTAACAAAAAAAAGTTTGAATTTTTATGTAGAAACTTGGTATTTTATTTTCAAATCATCCGTTCTGAGAGAAATGAATAGCAAACTAACCTGTCCGATGGGTATGTTTTGGATATGGTATACACTGAAGAGTTTTTGATTTATTCTTTAAAACAATTACCTAATTTTGTTTTATTTATCGTTTTTTTCTCCTCCTCTCTTTCTTTCAGTTACTTTATCCCACAACAAGGTTGTGTCAGTTTGTTTCATTGAAGTGTATAATGTTTTGACAGCGGCAATATTTTTTCCCTTTCCTTTTTATGTGTTTTAAAATATAATAAAGATGAATTAAAACAAATGGAAAAACTCTGAAGCCACTCCAGCAAGAAGGAAGCAGCCAGCCATACTTCTGGGGGGGGGGGGCGCTTTCTGAGGGGCTCATTCATGCCACTGTTCATGGTGCAAGCCTTTTAAAAGTTATTATCGTTACATTACATTACATATTTATTTATACCCGCCTTTTTCCCCTGACAGGACTCAAGGCAGCTCTAAATTAAGAACTGCTAAAACCATAGAAAAACCAATAATTAAAAAAAATTAAACGTTGATAGAATTTTTTTTTAAAAATGTACATATAAACAATCTATTAAAACCACACCAATAATTACAATGGGACGCGGGTGGCGCTGTGGGTAAAAGCCTCAGCTCCTAGGGCTTGCCGATCGAAAGGTCGGCGGTTCGAATCCCCGCGGCGGGGTGCGCTCCCGTTGCTCGGTCCCAGCGCCTGCCAACCTAGCAGTTCGAAAGCACCCCCGGGTGCAAGTAGATAAATAGGGACCGCTTTCTAGTGGGAAGGTAAACGGCGTTTCCGTGTGCGGCTCTGGCTCGCCAGATGCAGCTTGTCACGCTGGCCACGTGACCCGGAAGTGTCTCCGGACAGCGCTGGCCCCCGGCCTATAGAGTGAGATGGGCGCACCAACCCCAGAGTCTGTCAAGACTGGCCCGTACGGGCAGGGGTACCTTTACCTTTAATAATTACAATAAAGACCCCACAGCACCAACCCTTTCATTAAAAGCAGCCAGGAACTGTTGGAACAAGAAGGTCTTTGCCTGCCAGCGCAAGGACAACAAGGACAAAGACAGCCTAGTTTCTCTCGGAAGGGAGTTCCAAAGTCGCCAGGAGCAGCACAGGAGAAGGCCCTTTCCTGCTTCTCCACCAATTCAGGACTGAGAGAGGTTCCCTGCCCCTTCCCCTCTTTGAAGGAGAAAAGCAGTGTGGCCAGAAATGGGGAGGGTGCTAAAGGTAATTGGCCCAGGACTCCCTCTATCTCTATCAGATAGATCAGTGTTTCCCAACCTTGTGCCTCCAGCTGTTTTTGGACTACAATTCCCATCATCCCTTGCCACTGGTCTTGCTAGTCAGGGATGATGGGAGTTGTAGTTCAAAAACAGCTGGAGGCACAAGGTTGGGAAACACTGAGATAGATAATGGTTCCTTCATTTTGTAGAGAGGGGTAGCCCTCATTCGTCTTTCTCAGAGGTAGAGACTGATCGCTGGGGGAAAGCTCATAGGAGCCAAGGAGTGTCCAGTTCAGGATAAATCCTCCTTACAGAATGAGTGCGAAAAAGTTTAAGATTGCCTGAATAGGGTATAAGTTGTTGGGATATGAGTACTACGCAGCTGCAAACTAGCTCGGTGTTTACATCACATGATGTGGCTAGCCCTGGGAACGGAAGTATCAGCCAGTTACAGAGATTTGTTCTGTGTGTAATATGAGACCTTCCTGTTGCGTAGGTGAAGGAAGTCTTACAGAGTTGCTTGGAGGAGACTGAACTGATCGGACATGTTTTGTACAGATGTACAGACAGAAATAAACCGTAGATGAAACAGACTTTCTGACTTTCTTCTTTCTCCTGCTGGTGTGCATGGAGGGAGGGGGTGTGCATCTTTCACGCAGGGAGATGTCGCCTATCAAGATCTAGCCTCGACTGTGAGGAGTAGATCACCAGAGAGAAGCCCCGGGAGCTGGGAGAGGGGCCAGCCTCTCCCGAGGGGGCTAGTTTTCCAACATAAGTAGGCCACAAAAGTGCCAGATTCAAAGAGACCAAAGCACACGTGCCGGGGACCTTTGCAGGAAGGAATGTCTGTGTTTTAGAGCATAGTTAAACTATGGAATTTGCTCCCACGAAAGTTGGCACTGGCCACCGACATTAAAAGGATTCAAAAGAGAATTAGACATACGAATGGAGGATACAGCCATATGTAGTTACTAGTCAAGTTGGCTATGTTCTACCTCGAGTCCAGCTTGCAAGCTTCTCCCATAGACACCTGGATGGTCACTGTTGAGAGCAGGATGCTGGACTATAAGGGTCCCTGGCCTGATCCAGGAGGGTTCTTCTTATGGCTGTTGACCTATTGTTCTTATTAGAAACTTAGGTTCTTATTTAAAAACTGCTTTTCCTGGAAAACTGCAAGGAGGGTGGGTGAATCCCACAATCTCCTCCCTGTAAACAACTGGGCCTGCAAGTTATGTTGCCACGGATCCTGCTATCTCCACATCTCTGGGGGTCTGCTAGAGTTTCAGGGGAGCAGGCTTGAAGGGGCTGACTGGGCCCAAGATCCTTCCTGCTACCGACTTCTGTCGTATTGATTCCAGAGAATGGTGAACACACTCTGAATTTGGATACATTTTAACCCAAGGGAACCTGGTCCCTCCACCCTCCAAAAGGTATCACCTTATTTGTCTTGTACCTCAAATTGTCAAGCAATTATTTTCCTGAATTGGTCTCTTATTCAGAAGATGAGATATGAATTATTTCTGAGGTCTCTTTAAAAGGTCTCCAGGTGAGGTTCAAAGCGCCATTAAGTCATTTTGAAAACCTAAACACTACATTTATGAACTCTGTTGTATCCTGCTGTACAAGAAAGTTTGATTTTGAAATGCCTATTTTTTATATATATAAACATGATTTAATTTTAAAATGAGGGAACTTGAATAATGGAAGTTAAAAGGGTGAAAGAAAACCTACACAGACTGTGCCAAAGGGAAATTAAAACCATGGTTTTCAATAGCAAAGTGGAAGAGAGGCTTTAAATCACAAAAAATAACCCTCTTCTAAATGAATGCACACTGTGCAATTCTGCACAAACAATAAATTAAGGAACATGCAGCACTTTCCGTACCAGGGGTTGCGCAAAACAATTCTTTGCATTTCTGACTCCTTTTCCACCCACTCCAGCGAAAAGTGTGATTCATCCCTGAAAAAGGTTACAGCCTTCCCGTATATGCCTGCACTGTTGGGTGTGCTGATAAGGTTAACGTTTGGTAAGCTAAATTGATTCTTAAAGGTGCCAATTAGAGTCTGCTAAATTGAAACCTCTGCTACTTAACCCCCCCCAAAAAAAAAGCTTTCAGAAGAGATTCTAAAAGCAAGGCTGCAAACATTCATCAGTCTGTTCTGACAGCCTGATCTAGGCAGGTGGTAGAACCCTAAGGTTTTGAGTAGGTTGAACCACTTCACATTACAAGTGTGTGTGGGGGGGGGGGTGCCTTCAGAATTCTTCCCCCATGTTTTTTAAAGGCTTCCTGTGCTTGTTTTATCAGCACATATACCTTAAAAAGGCCTCCCCACAAATAGAAAATCAGAGCAGCCTTCTCTCTGATTTACTAGTTTTCTACTTGAAGATAGCTGGAGTCTGAAGTGGTACAGTCCACTCCGCGGGACTCTACCTGCAAATGTAGACTCAGCAGTTTCTAGACACTGAGTTTACTAATACAGTGGGACCTCGGGTTACATGTGCTTCAGGTTACATACGCTTCAGGTTACAGACTCCTCTAACCCAGAAATAGTACCTTGGGTTAAGAACTTTGCTTCAGGATGAGAACAGAAATCGTGCTCTGGCGGCACGGTGGCAACAGGAGGCCCCATTAGCTAAAGCGGTTCTTCAGGTTAAGAACGGACCTCCGGAACGAATTAAGTACTTAACCCGAGGTACCACCGTTTAGGATTATGATCAGCAGCAAGGCAACCTGGGAAGCCATTCAAGGCTCAAGAAGCTTTGGCCCAGGTTCCAAAGGCATCCTTGTAGGTGGACCTCTTGACATGACTGGCTCACTCCCTGGGAAAAAGTTTGCCTGGGTACCAAAATGCCAGCCTGCCGCGAGGTGGTTTTGTGTATGTAGGCTACTATAAACCAAATTCAACAACAGCAACAAAAAACAACCAGCATGCCAAAAGCTGGATTTGGGCTAAAACAAGAGGACACAGTTGTGCAAAGATGTGAAATGCTGGGATGTTTGGGATAGAAACCAGCACATGCTAAGGGATACCGGCAGTTGCAATGCAATTGAATTACTGCATGCATAAAGCTCTTTGTGGCTGCCTTAGTCAAGATTCATGCAAAAGACATCAACGCACAAGGCGTGCTATACCTGCTAGGTTGTCAGTGCCAGATTATGGGCTCTACTTTAAGAAAGGAGACGGCATGTACGGAAGATATATACGGAAGATATATACTGGCCTTGGTCCAGTATATCTGATGGAGCGTCTCCACCCCCATCGTTCTACCCGGACACTGAGGTCCAGCGCCGAGGGCCTTCTGGCGGTTCCCTCACTGCGAGAAGCCAAGTTACAGGGAACCAGGCAGAGGGCCTCCTCGGTAGTGGCGCCCTCCCTGTGGAATGCCCTCCCACCAGATGTCAAAGAGAATAACAACTACCAGACTTTTAGAAGACATCTGAAGGCAGCCCTGTTTACGGAAGCTTTTAATGTTTGATGTATTACAGTATTTTAATTTTTTTTGGAAGCCGCCCAGAGTGGCTGGGGAAGCCCAGCCAGATGGGCGGGGTATAAATAAATTATTATTATTATTATTATTATCATTATTATTAAGATATGCTTAAGGTCCACAAAATCCTGAATTGGCCCTCCTGTCCATATCCAGGCTTTGTGTGCATTTCCACATGCACAAGCAAAGGCAGCACCTGCCTTCTAAGAATCTCAGCACTAGATTTAAATACAAGAGCAGGTTTTTAAGACCTCGTAGATATGTGAGAGAAAAAAGGCTTGGAAGCACTTTCATGCCCTTGATTTGTCCTCTTTTCTCCTCAGCTGTGCTGTTCCTTACAAAAAACCACACAGAATACCCCCCACTCCCTAGTAATAATGGAAATGGAATAAACTGAAAATGTAAGATACTTAGAAAATTGATCGGAGGCTTCTGCATCTACAACTCGCTAGTGTGTGAAATAACATCTGTACAAGTGGAACAAGTGACAAGGTGCCTCGGGAAAATATGAAGATATATGGCTGAAATCATTCTTTTATTTCACTACCATATCAAATTGATGATAGAGTACTGTATAGAAATTGAAATAGTGACTATCAGTATTAGTCACACACAATGATATACTGCAATATGCATGCAGGCTGAAGGGTGTGCAACATTTGATGCCCAGAAGAAACATGTTAAAAGTTTTGCATAAATATCCAAGAAATAAGCTACTGTATGCAAATATCCTTAATTGCCATTATTTATTCTAGAGGAAGAACTACCTTAGCCACTTTAAGAAAAAAAGAGACACACACACTCCTCAGATTTAGGGCTGGCTAGCCCTGGCAGGTGACCGTTTCCACTCTAGAAAGCTCAAAACTAATTTAGCTGGCCGGCCAGCACCCAGAAGTTGCCAACAGGATGCCCATGGATGCCAGTGTGCCCACCATTATTTGTTGATGAGTGATAGTTGATGCTATCAACCAACCAACCAACCCAGCCAGTCTCTGGTCTCTGTATCCCCACACACAGATCTGGTTCCAGTCACTACGCAAGTGGCCAAGCTGGATTTGACATCAAAACAGCGCCAAAGGAATCCAGTTTGGGGTCTTTGTGAATTATGTCCATTTCCAGTTCCACATGAAAGTGAGGGGAAGGAGAAACACTGGAAAGAGACAGTAGGAAAAGGTCTGAAAGGAGAAGGAAAAGATGTAAAAGTATTTGACCTGGCAACTTGCTTTAGACCCTGATAGGCCAAGCCGAGTTCTCCGTCTTCATTCAGATACCCCCAGTCCTCAGTCTTGCTAGAAAGAAAGGACAGAGGAAAGGGAAACAGAAGTGGACAGGAAAGAAAGATAAAAGAAGAGTCAGCTGCAAGAGATGGGAAGAACAAGGAGGCCTCAGCTGCATTGAGGCAGACAGGCCCTGTGCCAACATTACAATCCACACATTGTAGTGGGCAAGGTGGCGGGAGAAAAATCATGACCACACCTGCTGTTCCTGCACCCTCAGCATAAGTTATGCACCTCTATGAAAATATTATTATTAATGTGTTGCTATCAGGTGCAATCACAACCACCCCCACTGCTTGATTATGTCTGCATAGACTTGCAGTTTTTAAAGAAGAAGCACCATTACAGTAAGGTGATAATGCTGTGAACCACCCACATATTACAACTTTGTCAGTCTTGTTAAGAACAGTCTTCTGGCTTCTTACCCTCAAAACCCACCCAAGAAATTCTCTCTCTCTCTCTCTCTCACACACACACACACACCTCCTCCAATGGCCGACATTAATAGGAGAGTGTTGACAACTGGGAGATCACATCTGCCCCAATGTCAAACCTGAGCTGTATTTCACATAAAGAGGTGTACAGAAGAGCATTTTTCAGTTGCTAAACAAATGCAGAGACATATGCTACTTTGGCAAACCTTGATTATACTGAGAATATAGCAAATGACTGTGTCCGAGTCCATAAAGGGCCCTAATTTTAGTGCTAGGGCCCTTAAAAACTGCTCAGCTGGTTTGAGTGTAGCACCTGCAGCCACATTTTCTTATTCCAGCTGTGGCTTAAGAGAGATGGGTCAAGCAAGGACCAGCCATGGACCAGCAACAGAACACTTGCCCATTAATGTGCAATGACTTGCAGTGCTCTCAACTACCACAATGTTCAGATATTACAAAAGGAAGAAGAGCAATTAACTGAAGAGCTGGGTCTTGCTGACACATTAGGGGCACCATGGGAGACGCACCCCTTCGCTCTGCGAGAAAAATGGGTTGCCTCACTGCCCTGAAATAAAGCAACCGAGATGCTCAAAAACAATTCCAGCTTTGCGATGCTGGCATCCTCCCACCATTTTATACTGTTCCGCTCATCTCCTCTGAGTGTTAATGCTACAGCTCAAATCAGGAGCAGACTCAAACGGACGCCTCCCCGCAAGCAATGGCTCCACCAAAGAGAAAATTATGGGGAAATATGTTATGGAACACGTACTATTGGAGAGGTATGTCCTATTGTCACCAATTTTGTTACCCAGTTCCTGGGACAGTCACAGTAGGTGCATTTGGGCTGCCAGCATAAAAACTGGAACAATCCCTGTGCTGGCTATGCAGGTCATTGAATCATTGAATTGTAGAGTTGGAAGGGACCATGGCGGTCATCTAGTCCAACCCCCAGCAATGCAGGAATCTTTTTGCTCAACATGAGGCTCGAACCCACAGCCATGAGATGAAGAGTCTCATGCTCTACTGACTGAGCTATCCCGCTACCCCTAGTTTGGCAAACACCTGACATTTGTAAAAGCGCCCGCCCCCATTCCTGGATTATTGTGGAATGAAACTAATTCAAGGACATGCCATTAGCCTTGAATATAAAGTCTGGTAAATGACAAGCCCTGGGCATTTATAACTCCTGAACCTCCATTTGCAAATGGAAAGCAGTTAGGGCTTGCATCCATCAAGGAAGCAAACCCCTGTGGAGGCATCTCTCTTGAGTCCATGCTTTTAAATTGATATTGTCCTGCTGTTTATGAGCTGATCTGACAAAAAGGAAATATTCACAGAGTAGATCTACAGAGTGGAAACATGCAGATTGTGGAAGAAAAGGCTGCTGAAGGACTGTAGGCAACATGCAAAATTATTTTGGGGCAGCGGTAGCCAATGTAGTGCTGGTAAACTCCCAACTCCCATGAACCCCAGTCAAAAGTGAGGGATGATGGAGTTGTAGTCCGACAACATCTGGATGGGCTCCAGATTGGCTTTCCGTGTTTTAAAGATGCCGAAGTCTGTTGCAAAACAAACCACAAGCTTTTTAGATGCATCAGTGACAAGAGTTTAGGACAGAGAGCCAAATGGCAGTGATTGTCAATGGACTGGAACTCAAGCAACTTGGCCAGTTGCCAAGGGACCCCAGTATGGATCCCACTCTGAGTTCCACTTTCTAAGAGAGCGGTTTGGTAGCCTTCTCTAATGAGTGGCTGGTGACTTTTGACTAAGCAGCAGGAAGAACTTTCTGATGGTAAGAGCTGTTCGACAGTGGAATGGGCTCCCTCGGGAGATGGTGGATTCTCCTTCACTGGAGGTTTTTAGGGAGAGGTTGGATAGCCATCTGTCATGGATGCTTTAGTTGAGATTCCTCATTTCAGGGGGTTGGACTAGATGACCCATGGGGTCCCTTCCAACTCTACAATTCTATGATTCCCAGCAACAGCTTCTCTCTACACATCTCTGCAAAATTGGATTTGGGAAGCCATCGTTTTCTTTTAATTATTATTTTTAAAGAACGGTTTAATTGAACAACATAAAAGAAAAAGTGAAAATAAAGAAAAGCTATACTATATCATTGGACGAGTTCCTTTGCTTCCACAACATTTACAAACCCAGATGATAGCTTAAGTTTGTAGAAGATAGGAAAGGTGATGGGATCTGGGGAATACTATGAACATGGAGCTATCTAATTACAGTCAAATAAGTATTTAGATTGCTTGCAGCAATTTTATGAATGTTCCAGCTTTATCTATCCAGTCCCCCCCCTCGCCATCTATTCTCTGCCTCTTTCGTTTTAGCGTGTTTTCATGGATAAAGGGATGGGAGGATACTCATGGGAGTGATGTAAATCTCTCTCCCTCTTTTCTGTTATTGTAAAAGGAAGACACAAATTCAGGGTATTAAGCTCACACTGCAGAAAACCTGTAATCAAAGAGGAATCATGGCTGAGAGTTAAGATACAAATTTAGCAGCTAATGTGGGTGATGGGCTGCCAAGGACACAAGATGTGTATATATTAGCTCATTTTACCATTATAAAGCTGGTGGTTTGCTTTTCTTTAACACTTTTTCCAGCCTCAAGGGAAACAGCTTGGCAGCCCTCCTATTAAACATCTTCCCTCAGCGTGGTCTATGAATTATTACTTTGATGTAAGTAGTGCTTATAACACTCCTGTACTGCTACAAAAGCTATATTCCACTGTAGCTTTGACACAGAAGGCGTTCCAACCACTCTGCAACACGGTGGATTGAACTAGTTAAGTCTCGAGCCAGGAACACCGTATCCTAATGTTGGATTGATACCTTTTCTGTATAAGCAAACTCAGCATTGATGTGACTGGTGTTGGGGAAAGGCCACAGCTCATTGGCAGAGCATCAATACTGGGAATCACCAGGCAGGGCTGGGAGAGACCCCAGTCTAAAATCCTGCAGCACTGCTAAAAGTCAGTGTGAACAATACTGAACTAGATGGACCAGTATAAGGCATCTTCCTAATAACAATAATTTTATTATTTGTACCCAGCCCATCTGACTGGGTTGCCCAGCTACTCTGGGCAGCTTCCAGAATATGCAAAAACATCAAACATTAAAAACTGTCCCAATACAGGGCTGCCTTCAGATGTCTTCTAAAGGCTTTATAGTTACTTGTCTTCTTGACATCTGATGGGAGGGCGTTCCACAGGGCAGGCGCTACTACCAAGAAGGCCCTCTGCCTGGTTCCCTGTAACTTTGCTTCTCACAGCGAGGGAACCAGCAGAAGGCCCTGCGAGGAGGAAGGCCCTTGGAGCTAGATCTCAGTGGCTGGGCTGAGCCTGTGACATTTTAACTGTTGTACGTTATCCTGAGTAATGTGTATGCATTAGAAGGGAGGGCATACATGTCTGGGGGAGGGAAGGACACCCAACTGGCATTTTAAAATATCTATCTGTCTATTTGCCCATCCACATAAAAAGGAAGTAACTTTGGAGGTAAGAAAACAGTAGACAATGCAGGGGGATCAAAACGTAAGAAACAGTGTCCTGTTTGCAACATATTTCTTTCTTCTCCGCAAAAAAAAAGCTCAGGTTTGTTCTTTCAAACTAATTCACATGATCAACTTGGCATGCCGAAGAAGCAGTCTGAGTAGACCATTGTCAAAACCTGGCGTGCAAAGCGGTCAACTCATTATGTATCTAATTTGCAATGCAAGCACCATCACTGAAAAGCTAGCGAAGGAGGGCTTAAGGAGCCTTCCTCATTATTGGGTCCTTAGACGTTGTTGGGGGCTACAGTCCACATCTTCCCCTGCTAGGGATAATGGGAGCTGTGATGTAAAAAATACCCGAGGACACAGTTTTGACTTGCAATCTCTATGTGTGTAAGAAGGGTCACACAACTGCTTTACCATGGGCCTAATTCTGTACCTCCACAACCCCCCCCAATGTTCCTTTCTCAGTACAACTCATCTGGCCGTGCAAATTGGCCCCAGATCTTCAACAGTTAAAGCCAAGTTTAGAAAAAAATTATTCATAGGCTTTCTAGGAGCTATGCCAGGCATCCCCAAACTCGGCCCTCCAGCTGTTTTGGGACTACAATTCCCGTCATCCCTGACCACTGGTCCTGTTAGCTAGGGATGATGGGAGTTGTAGTCCCAAAACAGCTGGAGGGCCGAGTTTGGGGATGCCTGAGCTATGCAATTCTTTTTTTTAAAAAAAAAAAACCTCTTGCTTTCTGAGCCTCTCTCAGATACCGTTGAAATGTTTCTGAGTTGTTCTCCACAATGTATGAGGTCTAGAAATTTATTTTAGGGAAAGGGAAGCCAAGATGCTCAGGATACCAATATCCCATTAAACAGCAGATTCTGTGCTTGTGTGAAAAGGCCACAAACAAGAAGGATACACACCGAACAGTTTGTAGTTTGATGCTTCTGCAAGAAGAAGCAATCCATATTTTTGTTTACGATTGCACCTGTTGCTGGCACCCTGCATCTGAGGACGCCCCCCTCAATTACTTAGAAATGAACAGAGGGTCCAGATTCCAACTCGTGTTGACCAGTAGTAATGGATAAACAAAGACAGGCTTACCGGTTTGTCTGACACACTCCATGATAGGCCTCTATGGCATCTTCTGGATCCACATGCTTGTCACTATTGGGCCAGCTGGTTTGCATGTTGCTGTTTGACTCCTTAAAAAAGAAAAAGCCTACCATGAAATATTTCCTCCCGGTCAATAATTTCCATTCCCTTCCCCACATGCTCTGCTAATTCTACATTGGTCACACATGCAGCATTTTTGACATGCAAAAGGTTTCATAATCATTATTATTACATTTGCAACAAGGTACATTCAATGTCTGAAGGAAGTCGGAAAGTGAACTGGAAGGGCCCAGTGGAATTCGGCCTGAAGAGAAGTTAAGAGGAAAGACGGAGGGCAGATTTTCAACACAAACCTATTTCGGTTTTATTCCTTCAAAGAAACCTGGGAGTTGTAGTTTAGTGAGAGCACCAAGAATTATCATTTAAGATTCCTCTAACTCACCTCACGAAAATATGATGGGAAAAATGAATGATTACTACACCAATTTAATATGAAGAATGGAAATTGGGGGCTGAGCCATCCTAGAACTGAGAAACCAGAACTGAAAAGGGGAAATTCATATTTCGTCTGGTCACTTACATTTGCCCAGACCCTTCTTCTGATCAATTTGTCTTTGATATCAGTTCAGTCAATGTAGACAGAAAGCAATGCAACTTGGAACAATTTGTTTCAAAAGAATCCTCCTGACCGCTTTTGGTTTTGGACTTGCCGTAAACCACTGTGCCCGACCATTGAGATACAGTGATAGTTGGCAACATGGTGAAAAGAAAGCACACACAAACGCACACAAATGGAAGGACCTGCTTTTCTTGTCCATTACCATATTTCTGCCTGCATCTTTTTGCTGGGCTGCCTTTATAATCTGTGTCCTTAGAATAAGCACCTCTTCCTTCCGCACCTCCAGCTCTTCGTTAGCAGACTTGAGCTGATTCAGGAGGAGGCTGTAACTGTCGTGGACATCGTTAGAAGAGTTGTTCTGGGCCACCCGATCCACTATAGCTTTCCTCAGCTCGTTAAGGTCATTTTTCAGTTTCTTGTTCTCAGATTCTAACTCTTGCCTCTATTGAAAATGACATTTGAAAAGTCACCCCCACTTAATCATTTCTATAACTGCTGCTCTTGTTTTTCTCATTCCTTTGGAGCAGCGCACGTTAACAAAAAGCACAACGGGGTGATCAGCCAGACTCAGCAAGTTTAACTGCGTATGAACACAACTGCATGCACTTCTTAGCGATTAACAGGGCCAGTCCTACCATTAGGCAGACTGAGGCGGCCGCTTCAGGCAGCAGATTTTGGGTGTCATGAAAGAGCAGCTAATTGTTAAGTTACTTAATTTGTAATTTTACTGCCATTGCGGGAGAGAGGTACTGGTGGGGTTTTGTGCTTCAGGTGTCAAAATAACTTGGTTGGCCTTTTGCTGCCATTTGCTGCTCTGCTTCAGGCGGCAAAATGTCTTGGACTGGCTCTGGCTACTTAATCTTCCTCAGATTGTACCAGCATGTAAAAAGGCGCAGAGAACCTGTAAACCATTTCAAAATCAAGGTACAAAGAAACCATCTCCCACAGAATGCATAAGCAAAACCTTCTCAGAGAGGTCAGAGGGGCAATTAAAAGCTACACGTTATACATTTTAATGAGTACAATAAACATTAAATCGCAACTACAGAGAAAAAAGAGGCCTTTGAGGTTTGTCCTGAATCTTGTTTTTCCCACAATATAGCTGTTCCTAGCGCTTTAGCTGCAAGTGGGGAAGTATCCTTCCTGCCCTGTCCTCAATGGAGTCAGTGGCCAAATATTTCTTGAGAGAAGGGATGGTGAATCTGCAAATTTTGTTTTCTCTCAGTTTCTCATTTTCAAAACTTAAATTCAGTTCTCCACATTTTCATATCAGCATGTGATTAAAAAAAAAGTTTTCACAAAAATTCTTCAGGTGTGTATTTTACCAGCTATGGCTGATACATCAGCTATGGTTGTTCTTGGACAGGGAAAGGCTGGCCACGGTTATCCATGCTTTGGTAACCTCAAGACTTGGTTTTTGGAACATGCTGTAGGCTGGGCTATCCTTGGGCCTCATCCAGAGGCTTCAGTTGATGGAGACCTGGAATACAGTGTCCTGTTCTGGGCACCACAATTTAAGAAGGATGTTGACAAGCTAAAAAGTTTTACAGAGAAGGGCAACTAAGATGATCAAGGGTCTGGAAATCAAGCCTTATGAGGAACAGTTGAGGAAGTTGGGTATGTTTAGCCTGGAAAACAGGAGACTGAGAGGAGATATGATAGCCACCTTCAAATATCTAATGGGCTGTCACATGGAAGATGGAGCAAGCTTGTTTTCTCCTGCTCTGGAGGCTAGGACCCGAACCTATGGCTTCAAGTTACAAGAAAGGCAATTCTGACTGAACAAAAGGAAGAACTTTATGACACTAAAAGCTTTCAGACAGTGAAACAGACTCCCTTGGGAGGTTGAGGACTCTCCTTCCTTGGAGGTTTTTAACCAGAGGTTGGGTGGTCTTCTGCCATTATGATCGACTTGAGATCCCTGCTTTGCAGGGGATTGGAATGGATGACCCCAGAGTTCTTTCCAACTTTACAATTCTATGGATTTATGATTCTATACTCATATTCACCAGGAGCCATTCCACTTGAGGTCAGAACAGCTGAACTGAACTTTTGGTGCCTACTGAATACTTATTATTATTATTATTATACCAGCATTTTAACTGAAATTCGATTTTACAGTTTTAACTGATTTTTTTACTTTACATCTTTGTAAACCACTTAGGGACTACTGTAGTTAGGTGACATATAAATTGTTTAAATAAATAAATAAAAAGAATCAAGCATTCAGAAGCAGAACATTGGCTTTCATTAAGTATGCCTGAATCTGCTTCCAGTACCAATCTTCTATAAAGGTAAAGGTAAAGGGACCCCTGACCATTAGGTCCAGTTGTGGCCGAATCTGGAGTTGTGGCGCTCATCTCACTTTACTGGCCGAGGGAGTCAACGTACAGCTTCCGGGTCATGTGGCCAGCATGACTAAGCCACTTCTGGCAAACCAGAGCAGCGCACGGAAACGCCATTTACCTTCCCGCTGGAGCGGTACCTATTTATATACTTGCACTTTGATGTGCTTTCGAACTGCTAGGTTGGCAGGAGCAGGGACCGAGCAACGGGAGCTCACCCCATTGTGGGGATTCAAACCACCGACCTTCTGATGGGCAAGTCCTAGGCTCTGTGGTTTAACCCACAGCACCACCCGCATCCCCCAATCTTCTATATTCAGCCCCAAATCTCCTCTTGCCCTGAACTCCATTCTTTGTTCCAATTGTTTTATAGGGAGCTGTGGTCTTATCGGTGAGACAGAAGCTTCCCATTTTATATTTTGCATTCACATAAAGGAGGATGGTGAATGAAACACGAACTCTCTTGGAGGAGGCCTGCTTAATACGGTATTATCTACCATTAACTATTTTTTGTGAGCTGCCAAGAAAACATGAATTATTATGCTGCCTATAAACACAGTTATTAAATAAATAACTTAAAAAAACCCCCAGTATATTTACTGTTTCTAAGGGAAACTGTTCCAGAATGACCAAAAATTGCTAAGAATCTTCCTTTTTCCCCACCTCCTTTGGGTGCCCGAAAAATAAATGGTTGCAGTTGATGCACATTAAAGATTTATCTTCAAGTTGCGAACAGCTCACACATTAATCATGAGCCTAACATACAAAAAGGAGTCCAAAATGCAACAATTTCTTTTAAAACCTCTTACTGGAGCAAGAAAAAGGGGTGGAGGTGGGGGGAAAGAGAAGAAAAAACAAATTCTATTTATGTCATCACCATCTGTAAATAATTTTGCACACAGAATAGGCAAATTGGTAGAAGATGACTTAAGAAATGCACTACATTGCCAAAGGGAGGTGGCAGGAGGGAAAGGAATTGGTAGTATATGTATACAGTGGTACCTCGGGTTACAAACGCTTCAGGTTACAGACTCCGCTAACCCAGAAATAGTACCTCGGGTTAAGAACTTTGCTTCAGGATGAGAACAGAAATCGCGTGGCAGCGGCGCGGCAGGCCCCATTAGCTGAAGTGGTGCTTCAGGTTAAGAACAGTTTCAGGTTAAGAACGGACCTCCAGAGCGAATTAAGTACGTAACCAGAGGTACCACTGTATTTCCTTGATGCTCAGAAAATTGTTAGCCTGAAGAAAATGCAGTGCTCACTTACACCTTGTGCCTTAGGTAAAGGTAAAGGGACCCCTGACCATTGGGTCCAGTCGTGACCAACTCTGGGGTTGCAGCGCTCATCTCGCTTTATTGGCGTACAGCTTCCGGGTCATGTGGCCAGCATGACTAAGCCACTTCTGGCAAACCAGAGCAGCACACGGAAACACCGTTTACCTTCCCGCCTGGAGCGGTACCTATTTATCTACTTGCACTTTTGATGTGCTTTCGAACTGCTAGGTTGGCAGGAGCAGGGACCGAGCAACAGGAGGTCACCCCGTTGCGGGGATTCAAACCACCAACCTTCTGATCGGCAAGCCCTAGGCTCTGTGGTTTAACCCACAGCGCCACCCGCGTCCCGACCTTGTGCCTTACACAGCAGAATAAGACAGGAAAGCAAATTCAGGCATGATCAGTGTTTGGATAGGCTACTGCAGGGGAATCTCTTATATATGCTGACTTAAGTCCCATGATATAAGAAAGGTGGGATATAAATGTACTAAATAAAATAATGTATGAATCTTCAGAAAACAGGGCATCCATGATACGGCATCTCTAACAGCCACCTCAAGGTTGTGGCTTGCATCCATCTGCCTTGAGAGACAATAGAGTGCACTTCTGGGGATGAAGTCAAACCTCCGCGTTAGCAGCACTAAGGTGACCTCCCCGGGACGCAAGCCTGGGCAGTGTGGCTGAAGGTCCTGGGCTGCCCAGACGACAAGACCCACCTCTCGGTCTCACTGATGTGGTCCAAAGGAAAGCCGAGCAAGACATTGGCTACCAGCTTGGCTGCAGGAGTTGCCAGTTCAAGGCGCCATCCAACCGTCTTAGGGACTCCACTCCAGATTTGTGCTGGGTTTACTCCTTAGCCTTTTCTTCTCCCAAAGACATCCCTCAAGCCAGCAGAGGTTTAGGATCAGAGTTCTCCTTCTTCTAGTGGGCTACCTTCCCAGGCTGATGAGCCCCATCTATCCCCCCACTTCCCTCTACAGCACATGCAGAAACTGCCTTCTTGACTGCTGGACCCACTTTGGTCTTGTTCACTCATTCCGCTGGAGCCTGTCTTTGTGTGCAGGTAAAAGGTAAAGGTAAAGGGACCCCTGACCATTAGGTCCAGTCGTGGCCAACTCTGGGGTTGCGGCACTCATCTCGCTTTATTGGCCAAGGGAGCCAGTGTACAGCTTCCAGGTCATGTGGCCAGCATGACTAAGCCGCTTCTGGCAAACCAGAGCAGCGCACGGAAACACCGTTTACCTTCCCGCCAGAGTGGTACCTATTTATCTACTTGCACTTTGACGTGCTTTCGAACTGCTAGGTTGGCAGGAGCAGGGACTGAGCAACAGGAGCTCACCCGTCACGGGGATTCGAACCGCCGACCTTCTGATCGGCAAATCCTAGGCTCTGTGGTTTAACCCACAGCACCACTCGCGTGCAGGAGAAGTCCCTAAATCACCAAGGATTTGAGACCCATTGGCTCCCCTCACCTGGTTTGGCTGGTCAGTCGAAGTCATTCCTGGGGTGTGGCTGCTGTCGCATGCTGACAGCTTCTAGGAACCACAGGTGATTACTGAGGGCAGGGTAGGGACAAACTACCAAAGGTGGACAAACTACCCCAGAAGAAGCACGACATACCCTCTACCAGAGGTGGACAGGAGGACACAGTCCTTCAACCCCAACATTTTGAACTCATTGATAGCAAAAGCAGAGTTTTGCCAGCTTATCATCTGCCACATCTGAACCAGACCTAACAGGCAGAGAAGGGCTCTGAAGTCCCTGCAGTGCTCATCCAAGGACTTGGGGAGTCCCATGAACACCCCAGTTAGAGAATTTATAGGGCACAGAGCACATTGTGCCGTAAGATGGCCAAGTCAGTCAGTGGGGCCAGGCTGTGAACAAACAAGACGGCTCTTTTTGTCATAACCAAATGAAAAGGGGACAGAAAGCTGAGCATAGAAAGGAAGACCATGGGACTGTAAATAGTTAAGGCATATTTTGGTGTACCCGTCATGCAGATTTATAGAGACTGGTATCAGCAAAGCTCTTGCAGCTTTTTAGCGCCTGAGGTGGATGAAGAGAAAATATATATATATATCCCTGGCCTGCAAATTTCTTTTACCTTCAGACTGTTGTACGCTAGATCCGTATCGCGGTCCAAATCCATTTCGTTCTTCATTTCAATTACCTGGATGGATTAAGGAGGGAGAAAGAGAGAGATTTGATTTGACAACAGGCTACAGAGGTTAGGCTTTTTGATTGCAGCTCTGGGTCACCTTACAAAATCTGTTGTTTACTGGCAGAGCAATTTGGCCAAGAAAGAAAAGCTGAAAGAGCGAAGGGTGTTTAGTAAACACAGAATCGGATGAGAGGAAAGAGAAAAACAATGGGATGGCAAAACAGGGGCACGCGCAGAGGGAATCCCTTTTCTCTCTCCTCCTAGCATCTGTATTATTTATCTGTATCCTATTTGCTGATTCTGTTCTTCCATGCGTAGATGGCAAAAGAGGTAAAATGATGCTACTGGACAGGGGAGGAAAGAATCTCTGTCGCTAGCACAGGCCTCTGAGCCTGCAAAAAATAAAACAGTAGATAGAGGGTTGAAGCGACTCGTCATATCTTCCCAAAGTGTAGAGATTGCCCGAGGGCAGCATGCAAACATCCCTTCCACAGGATACTAAGGAATGGCATCAGCAGCAAAGGCACTTGCCATGTTTCTTTAAGGCAGTCATGTGTAGCTAGCAGGAGTGGAGGTTGTTCAGGGCAGTGAATAGGTCTGACTCGGGAGTCTTAACAGTGTTTGCTTGAGACTCTTGGAATAAAAAAAGCCGACTGGTGGGGACCAGTGGAAAGGACCCCCTTGGAAGGTGGTGGACTCTTCTTCCTTGGAGGTTTTGGAGCAGAGGTTGGATGGCCATCTGTCATGGATGCTCTAGCTGAGATTCCTGCATTGTAGGGAGTTGGGCTAGATTATTTTCAGGGTCCTTTCCAACTCTGCAATTCTACAATTCTATGAAAGACTGAATTCCTGCTCGTCACCTCTCAATCCCGACAGAATGGCCTCTCAGCCCTGGCTCTAGATAAAAAACTATGGGGAGGTCAAACAAGAATAATAATGATAATAATAATGATAATAATAATAATAATAATAATAATAATAATAATAATAATAATGTATTATTTATACCCCGCCCATCTGGCTGGGTTTCCCCAGCCACTCTGGGCGGCTTCCAACAAACACTAAAATACGATAACCTATTAAACATTAAAAGCTTCCCTAAACAGGGCTGCCTTCAGATGTCTTCTAAAAGTTTGGTAGTTGTTTTTCTCTTTGACATCTGGTGGGAGGGCGTTCCACAGGGCAGGCGCCACTACCAAGAAGGCCCTCTGCCTGGTTCCCTGTAACTTGGCTTCTCACAGTGAGGGAACCGCCAGAAGGCCCTCGGCGCTGGACCTCAGTGTCCGGGCAGAACGATGGAGGTGGAGACGCTCCTTCGGGTATACTGGACCGAGGCCGTTTAGGGCTTTAAAGGTCAGCACCAACACTTTGAATTGTGCTCAGAAACGTACTGGGAGCCAGTACGTTTGTTTGTTTGTTTGTTTGTTTGTTTGTTTGAATGAATGAATGAATGAATGAAACAATGAATACTTGGAGAAGCAAAGTATTTTTTTGTACATTGGCTGCACTGAATGTGCCCACTTCTTGGCAAATGTTGAGATTAGGTAATATGAGAGCTGTTGTGGGACAGTGAGCAGAATGACAAACAAAGACCATGGAGACCCGAATCCAACCGCAGATAAGCTCATTAAGTAACCTTGAGTCAGTCCTACATCTCAGCCCACCCCACCTCAGAGGGTTGTTGCCTACCATGATGTAGTGGTTTGAGTAGCATCTGAGAGAGCAAGGTTCAGATCCACACCTAGCCATGAAACTCACTGGGTGACCTTGGGCCAATCACTCTCTCTCAGATGAACCTACCTCACAGGATTGTGAGAATAAAATGGGAAGGGAGAGAATAAAATGGGACCATGAATGCTACCTTGAGCTCCTTCAAGGAAAGCATGAGGGTGTGGAAATACAATAAAAAAAATTTAAATTGTTGTGAGGGTAAAAAAAAAATGTGGGGTTGCTGGAACCCTACTTAAAAAGGAAACACAAGAGGAACTAAACAAGAGTGCACTATGGTTCAATCGCCAGTGATTCCACAGTGCTTAGAAGACCATTAATTCTGGAAATGGGGATGTTTAAAAGCTGCGCATGGGCGAGAGAGCATTCCATGTCACTCTGTGGTCTCCAGCCGCTGCTTTGCATCAAAGTACATGGAACATGCAGGCTATTTTTCTTTCTGTTTTGGGTTGCTGCTTTTGTTTTTATAAAAAGTAATAAAAAATGAATTGCAGAAAGAAGTGGCAGTGTTATCCTACAAGGACTCTGGGTCGTGATGAGCCTTCTTTTAAATAAATGATTGTCCTTTCTGCATCAGAAACACCAGAGAACTTGTTCATTTGCGGGGCAAGCACAACTTTTCAGAAAGGGAACTCTCTGAAGGGTATTATCAGCAACTGAAAAAGAAACAAGAAACTGGTGGGTGGGGGGAGACTTGACGGGGGCCATCCATAATACATACTTAAAAGGCAGCCGCCTTTCTATGACCGGATAAACAAGCGAGAAGCAAGTGCTGTCCCTTTTTCAACCTGCTTCTACTGGTTAAGAGGCACAAAGCTTAGAAGCTTCCCAAAAGGTATCTGGTTGGCCATAGGATGCTGGACCAGGCACCTGATCCAGATGTCTTTAACTGGATCCAGCAGGACTCTTCTTCAGCTCTTAGGTAAAGACCCTGCCCTTTCAAGCCCCAGGAGGGAGTTTTCCTCCCACTTCAAATATCAGATGCAAGGGGAGGGGGCAGGCAATTCTGACCAAGACAGCAGCGCCGAGAGCAAAGGACCGGTGTTTGAAACTCCCATTGTTCTAGGCGCATTTTGTGAGCAGTTTCTGAGCTCCAGGCACAGTACTGCGCCTAAGATTTCAGATTAAAACTGAAGAGTGGAAGGAAACGAGGACTTTTTTCTGCCTCTCCACTTCCAGCTACTCTCTGAAGACTAGATAAGAGACCCTCTTCAGAATATTAGGGGAGGGGGCAGGGGAAGGACTAGACCATGTGAAAAATGAATGTAATATTTTAGCTGCGGTTCATTCATTTTCAGCTTTGTATTCTTGTTATTAAAAACACACACCTAGACATTCCATTGTTGCGCCCATAACCTAGGTTTAAGGCAGTGTTTCCCAACCTTTTTTGGGCAAAGGCACACTTGTTTCATGAAAAAAATCTCGAGGCACACCACCATTACAGCCCCGTGACGTCAGCGCGCAGCGTCACGCCGGGAGGGACGCACGAAAGCGTAAGTTTCAATTTTTTCCCCTCCCCCTTGCCTTCCTTCTGTGCCAACCACCAAAAAGCCAAGAAAAAAGCCAAGACTTTAGGGCAGCAGGTCGACACGGAAGAAGCTCCTACCTAAGGACAGGTGCGACGGCCGTGTCCTCTTCTGCCACACTTGGCAGCCCTGCCTCACGGTCGTGACTCCCACCCTGATTTCTCCCCGCAGGTCGAGCGGCACAGGCAGCCCAATGTGTCCAGCCCAGACACAAGCCCCGCTTCCCCACTCTAGATCCTGAATGCGACCAAGTGCTCTGGACTCCCGAGCAGGGTGGGAAAGAGGACTCGCATCTGGTAGCCTCCGGGCTCCTCGCCTGCTCGAGGGATGGCATTGCAGGCAAGCTCATGCGAGTGGACCTGCCCGGAGTGGTGGGCCGGGGGAGGCTCGCTCTCTGTGGGGATGTGGCCCGCACGTGCGGCCCCGCTTCCTCCTGCCCAGGGCTGAGCTCCTTACCCGCGATCTCGGTCTCGCGCACGCGGATCCCACTTATTCCGAAGCTCGCGCCACTAGCCGGGGCTCTCACACCGTGCCAGGGCGAGGCAGCGCGGCCCACTGACGTCATCGCGGCTCGCCGCCGCCCTTGACTTCCCTGTTCCCTCCCCTCCCTCAGGTCGCCGTGGTTACCGAGGACTGCAAGCTGCTCAGGCGAGCGTGGGGCATTAAGTGGGAGAAGGAAAATTAAAATTAAAACTCGCCTGAAGGCCACCTCTCCGGATATCTTTCGAATTTTTTAATTTTTCCCGCGGCACACCAGGCAACGTCTCGCGGCACACTAGTGTGCCGCGGAACACCGGTTGGGAAACACTGGTTTAAGGTGCCATTTAGCTGCTAGCTTTCATATCTCAGTTTCTAACACTGCAAAGGACTAATGCTCTCTTCACCCATACCATGGTTCCCACTTTGGTTCCCCATTTCCTGCACTAACTATTTTTTTGTTTAAATATCAAGTGCATCAGGGCAAGCCGTGAGACGAAATGCCATATCTAGTTTGGTCCTAACAGAGCAAACAAAGCTAGCTCCAATCATTTCAGAGGACAGTACAACCAGTAATTTTGTGGATGGACCAGTTTGTTGGGGCTTCTGGAAACTGACAGGGGACACAGAATGACACAGAATTGCATCTATGATAAACTATTTAAGAGACTTTTACTCAAATCTTCTTCCCCATTCTGCCCCAAGGTTAACTATTACTTCATTGAGTTTTTGTGGACTAGATGCTGTCTTATGAAATGCCAGTCCATGAATGCTTACATCATAATTAAATTGCTGGTCTAGCATTGAAAGGCTCTTTTGTTTTTGCCTCAACAAATTAACATAGCTACCCTCTGGAGATTATTACAACTGGTTCATAAATGGGGGCCTGTGAGAGGGGGTGTTATTGGTTTGGTTTGTTCTTGTTCTTATTATGTACTTTATAGTTTTCTTCTGCATTTTTATGCTGTGGCCCACTCTGAGATCTTTGGATGAAGGGCGGTATACAAATTTAATTATTACTAAAATTAATAGTAGTAGTAGTAGTGGGACGTGGGTGGCGCTGTGGGTTAAACCACAGAGCCTAGGAGTTGCTGATCAGAAGGTCGGCGGTTCAAATCCCCGCAACGGAGTGAGCTCCCATTGCTCGGTCCCTGCTCCTGCCAACCTAGCAGTTCGAAAGCACGTCAGAGTGCAAGTAGATAAGTAGGTACCACTCCGGCAGGAAGGTAAACGGCGTTTCTGTGCACTCCTCTGGTTCGCCAGAAAGCAGCTTAGTCATGCTGGCCACATGACCCGGAAGCTGTACGCCGGCTCCCTCGGCCAATAAAGTGAGATGAGCGCCACAACCCCAGAGTCGGTCACGTCTGGACCTAATGGTCAGGGGTCCCTTTACCTTTACCCCTCCGGAGATTATTACAACTGGTTCATAAATGGGGACCTGTGAGAGAGAGGGTGCTATTGGTTTGGTTGGTTCTTGTTCATATTATGTACTTTATAGTTTTTTTCTGCATTTTTATGCTGTGGCCCACTCTGAGATCTTTGGATGAAGGGCGGTATACAAATTTAATTAATAATAAAATTAATAATAGTAATAGTAATAGTAATAGTAAATAACTGACTTAGGAATCTTCCTTATACTGAATAAGAACAAAGGTCCATCCAGCTAAATCTTGTCTACACTGACAGGCACCAGGTCTCTGAGGTTTCAGAGATGGGTCTATCCCAGCCCTATTTAGAGACACTGGGGATTAAACCTGAGACCTTCTGCATGTAAGGCATACCCTTTACCACTATCGCCTACTAGCCAATCCTCATTTAACCAGAAATGCCAGGGACTGAACCTCAGATCTTCCGCACGAGAAGCACATGCTCTACCAAAAAGGTCCCCCCCCCCCGAAATCTTGCTCAGAGTCAACCTGTGAGATCCCATGTCTGACGTTCAGAACCTCAACGGCTGTGAAACCAACTCAAGAGTGTGGCGGGGGTGACGGCTGAGCTCGTGCCACAGATGGATCTGGTGGAAAGGAGAAAGAGGACTCTGTGCAAGCAGAGCTGCATGGAGATGGTCCCTTTCCCAACTGCTGCCCTGACCGCAGCCAACCTCAACCCAGAATCCCCTGGAAATTCATAGCCGGACACTTTCTGCTGGACAAAACTGGATCTCGCCATTTAGCTGGGGTTGCCAAGGCATAACTCTCTGAACCTAAACATGTTCCCATCCTAGTAGGATAAGTTGCATATTTCCTTTCATTAACAGGTTGTATTTTAGTAAAATGCCGGAACACCCACAGCACAATAGGCAAGGATGTTCACGTCAATTATGCCTTTTCACTACTTCTTCAGAATCGAAATTTCCCACAGGTCTGGGGGAAATGGAATCGATGATGCTTTGGATTCATGACAGCTCATGAACCGAGTCATTGCCAGGCCAATTAACTATACAGTGAGATAAATCTTTCCAGCATTGATTGTGTAGCCCAATGATTGCAAAGCCTGTCCTCAGGCTGAAGCCGGCAGCAATAGACTAAAGCATCATAATTATGCATGGATTTCTAACTTAAGTGTGATGGTTAGACCTTAGGATCACTGATGTTTTGGGTGTCAACAGGACACAAAGATGAGGTGAATACTTTTGAGTTGAAGGGTAGATTTACAAAGTATTTCTGAACAAAGGTAAAATCCCAGTCACCCATCTGAGCAAAACGTTCATGGGAATCTGCTTTAATGTTCTCTTAAACGGCCCCAGCCCAGTATACCTAAAGGAGCATCTCCACCCCCATCGTTCTGCCTGGATACTGAGGTCCAGCGCCAAGGGCCTTCTGGTGGTTCCCTTGCTGCGAGAAGCAAAGCTACAGGGAACCAGGCAGAGGGCCTTCTCGGTGGTGGCGCCCACCCTGTGGAACGCCCTCCCACCAGATGTCAAAGAGATAAACAACTACCTGACATTTAGAAGACATCTGAAGGCATCCCTGTTTAGGGAAGTTTTTAATGTCTGACATTTTAATGTATTTTTAATCTCTGTTGGAAGCTGCCCAGAGTGACTGGGGAAACCCAGCCAGATGGGCAGGGTACAAATAAATTATTATTATTATTATTATTATTATTATTATTAACCTGATCCACAGATTCAACCAAACTGCACAGAATTCCTAGGACTGAACCATTTCTGACCACAGGGGGAAGGGTCACATTTTCTTGTATATCTTCACATAAAAAACCATCCTTGCATACATTTAATGCAGTGTCTAGTTTGAGCCATAAATCCGCAACACGTGCTTTAAAGTTTCCCCAGGAATGCCTGTTATAGATTTGAAAACCAATGTGGGTAGTAGCAGCAAAGCGACATTTTCTACCTGGGGTTTTTTGCTTTCGCTTTCTCTCTTCTCCAGCTGGCTCTGCAGCTTCTTCCTCTCCTGCTCGAGTTCCCGCACTCTCTTCTGAAGCTTTAGGAAGAGGGTCATGTCCATGGCGGCCTTCTCCATGCCAACCTCCTGTGACGGAAGGGGAGAACGAGAGGTAAGAGCAGGGAGTAACCTTAATGGCCTGGAGGCGCCACAGGAACATGCATTATGCAGCAGGTCACCAAGAGCCTTTCAGCAACACCTGAGAGCTTTGAATAAATACAGCGCATTGGAAAAGGAACGTGCTGTGTGGCTGGTTCAACACTCTTGCCCAACAGGAAGCCAAGGAAGCACTTCTATCCCACCCAATGAAGGGTTCTTCCAGATGCGGTCCATTTAGCAGGCGCTCAGTCGCTGGTGTTCTGCTTTGAACTGGAATAGCAGCTTTGGAATCTAAATAAGATTCTGCAGCCAAGTGGACAGCCCCTTTCTTCACTCCCAAACATATACTCAGCCCCAAATTCTTGGGAGGGGAATGGTTTCATTGGAACCATGAAGGGGGGTAAAAGGTAAAGGGACCCCTGACCATTAGGTCCAGTTGTGACCGACTCTGGGGTTGCGGCGCTCATCTCACTCTATTGGCCAAGGGAGCCGGCGTACAGCTTCCGGGTCATGTGGCCAGCATGACTGAGCTGCTTCTGGCGAACCAGAGCAGCACACAGAAACGCCGTTTACCTTCCCGCTGGAGCAGTACCTATTTATCTACTTGCACTTTGACGTGCTTTCGGACTGCTAGGTTGGCAGGAGCAGGGACCGAGCAACGGGAGCTCACCCCGTCGTGGGGATTCGAACCGCCGACCTTCTGATTGGCAAGTCCTAGGCTCTGTGGTTTAACCCACAGCGCCACCTGCGTCCCTGAAGGGGGGGGGGTAGAAGGTGCTAAATACTCCCTCCCCCTCCTTGCTGCACATCTGATAATGGTTGCTCCCTCTCACCAAATTAAGGCGAGGGAGGGAAAAGAAATGAATATAAAGGCAATGCTATTTGGAAAGAGAAGTGTTAAGCTGATAGAGCTGATCCCTAGAGAGGAGAGCTGGGGGAAATGGCTAGAGGAAATCTATATGGGCCATAACCCGTTCACCAAATATGCTGTTCTTGGACAATAGACAGGTTGGCCACAGGGCTTATCCAAACTTCCCTTTTGCCTCTTTCTTTCTAAGCAGAGATCCATGCTCAGTGGCGTAGCGTGGGTTGTCAGCACCTGGGGCAAGGCAAGTAATTTGCGCCCCCTAACCCGTGGATTTTTAGCACTCGAGTCTCTTCCACTAGATTAGCGCGCCCCCCCTCAAATGTTGCGCCCGGTGCGGCCGGCCCCCCCTGCACCCCCACGCTACGCCACTGTCCATGCTTAAAAGCTCTGTGTCCAAGTGTCTGTCTGTTTTTGCCTCGAGCTTTCCCTGCTCTTCCCCACTGAATCAAAGCAAATGTCAATTCAGGTTTCCCGTAGATTGATGTTTGCTCTGATTGAGCTATAAAGAGCAGGTTTTTACAGGGAAAGATCCAGCGCAAAAGAAGAAGGACGCTCGGACACGGAACTTTAAATTCTGACCATATCTGGAAAGAGCGGAGGAAAGGTAAGAGTGGATAACCCTGCAATTAACCATGTCCTGGTGACATCATGTTTGGAAGACTGCAGAGCGCTCTACACAAAGCTATCCCAACCCAGAAGCTGCAGCTATTGGGAGAAAGTGCCAACAAGATTGGTGTATGCGATCACACAATGGAATCATGGAGCACCACTCCTTTTGGACCTGCACTGACTGTCGATATGCTAACAGGTCAGATTCTGGCACTAGTCTATATAAAGCCCCAAATTTATTGGGAGCCACATACTTGAAAGAGTGCCTCTCTCAATATGTATTGGCACGTGTGGTCAGTGAGGGAAGGGCCCTGCTGGCGATCCCACTCATGGGGGAGATACTTTCAACAGTGGCCCAGGGCAGGGCCTTCTCTGCAGTGGCATCCTAACTGGAACTCGCTCCCTTTGCCAGTTCAATCACCTTCTTCGTTAGTAACCTTCTGGTGTATGATCTAGCTGAGATTCCTACATTGCATGGGGTTGACCTGGATGACCAATGGAGTCCCTTCCAACTCTACATTTCTGATTCTAGAATGTGTTTTTATTGAGGAATAATACAGTGGTACCTTGGTTGTAGAATTTAATCCGTTCGAAACTGTTCGAAAACCAAGGTGCAGCTTCTGATTGGCTGCAGGAGCTTCCTGCACTCAATCGGAAGCCGTGGAAGTTGCGTCGGATGTTTGGCTTCCAAAAAAATGTTTGCAAACACTCATTCTGGGTTTGCGGTGTTTGGAAACTGATTTGTTCAGGAGCCAAGCCGTTCAACAACCAAGGTACCACTGTAATGCGAGTCATGTAGGACATAAAAACGATGTGGAGTTTTTATAATGTTTTATTTCCACTTTCGTATTTTACTGTTGCATTTTCTGAGATTTGTTTATTTGATGGATTGGTTACTGGTAAACCACCCCATGGTCTGGCTGGCTGAAGTATACGAAAGAAATAAAAATAAATTATAAATAGAACAATAAATAACTGGACAAACAGCCTACTGAACAGCTGCATGAGGACTCCTCGGCAGCTGGATTACACAGCTGCTCCAGATTTTATGAGGTCTGGGGGAGGGAAATCTAGTTGAGCAGGGAAAACACAGGAGGGGGATGTTTTGATCCCAACATCATGCAGATGCCCTGTAAAAAATGAGTTAATGACGTGTGGCTATTCGACAGTAAATGCGCACTCTGGAAGCAGCCAAATTGTACAAGCTTTCGTGCAGGATGTTTCCAGCACAGATTGCACCACTAGTTCTTGCCTTCCACATATATAAGGAATGAAGGTGGCTGTGTGGATGCAATGCATCCAAGCCAGGACAGAAAGAGAGAAAAACCTGAGATGCACAAGCTCTTAATCAGCAGCTTCTACTGGTGTCAGAGGCCTTGATACTTTGCACTTGGTGCAGCGGGTTGCATTCAAAGAGAGAAAGCAATTTCACAAATCCATCTTCGGCTTCTTAGCTCTCATGGTCGGGTAACTAACGATCCTAAACACACCCATTTAACAGGGAGAGAAATGGCAGCACCGAGAGGTGAAGTGACTAAAGGCCACAAGAAAATCCGTAACAGACAAATCCATAACAGCGGTAGTCTGGCCTCCATTCTATTTTGCTTTGCACTCTAGACCCCCTAACATGCCAGCCACTGAGCCCTTCAATCATAACCTCTGCCACCGGACATGCCAGCTGAACGCATTTTGTCTACTCTAAGTGGTTGAAAATATCGGCCTTAGCCCTTGCACTCATTCCTTCAGTTCAACACATTCTTAACATCCTAGGCAGATTAATCTTACAAGGATGGAGCGGGCAGAAACGGAGACAGAAATTTTGCCAATCCAAAACCCTGCTGGACTCCTGCTGGCATAGTGGAAGGTGGGGGCCTTCTTTCTGGACCATTCATTCATTTTCATATTTCCTCTCCCTTTGGTCCCAAAAGGGAGGGGAAATCAGTGTGATGGCTCCAGGACTAGGGGCACAATTTGGGGAGATGTTGGGGGAATGCGAGGGCTTTGCATCCAGCCCCCCACCTGCTGGAGTTACCACCTGGAAACTCCTTACTGTTACCGATGGAGGAGTGCGAAGGGTGGCAGCAGGCTCTGTGCCCACAACGGGGAGGCCTCTTCACCCACGGACCTCCCTCTCTGGGGGCTGAGAGAGAAATATAGCCAGTCCTATGGCTCCTCAACTGCCAACCTAGCAGTTTGAAAGCACGTCAAAGTGCAAGTAGATAAATAGGTACCTCTCTGGCGGGAAGGTAAACGGCGTTTCCGTGTGCTGCTCTGGTTTGCCAGAAGCGGCTTATTCATGCTGGCCACATGACCTGGAAGCTGTACGCCAGCTCCCTCGGCCAATAAAGCGAGATGAGTGCTGCAACCCCAGAGTCGGTCACGACTGGACCCAATGGTCAGGGGTCCCCTTTACCTTTTATGGCCCCTCAAATGCTCTTCCAGGAACCTTGGGATTTTGTTCTATTAGCCCTTTGGGAGAGCACAAGGAAGCCTTCTGCATTCTCCACCAAGTCTGTACGCTGCACGGATAGATACATGAATGCCTTGTGCCCTAATGTACTTTAAATTGTTGGTAATGCTGAAAGTGTACCAGGGAGGCTGGAAATCTCTCTGAAAACGCAATAGGAGTGCCTAAAGCCAGTCCTCAGGAGGCTTGGAAAGGAAAATATGTTATATAAATGCATTATTAACCACTAGCTTTCTTTTTAATTATGGTTACTTAATGCTCTCCGTGCACAGCCCGAACTGTTAACTAAAAGCGTGCGTTTAAAAATTAATCCTCTTTAATTGCCTAATTAAAGATACAAACAATGCGACTTTCTCAATGCGAGGCTGAGGTTTTGACATCTGCTGCTCCCTCCATAATTAGTGTTGGCTTTCCAGCAGCACAAGAAAACTTAATAGTCACATTTCAAAACCACATCTGCCTCATTCAGAGAAAGTCATGGCACTCCGGTGACCATGCAGGGACCCGCTTAAAACCCCCCTGCCCCCAAACCCTGTTTGAATTGAACTTTCATACCTCCACCTGCTGGATTGCATCCTCAGTATCCCCAACCTCAGATGTAGAAATTGACGGGTAATTGGAGTCTGATTCCAGGCTGCTCTGGTTCGATGGATTTCTTCTGTGTCCTGGGGTCTGCTATGGAAAGAGATGACAGTATTAAAGTTACCCAACTACCACCTGCAGGCAGCTGTTCTATCAGATTGCAGAACAGAGGGAGAGAAGGGAAGGAGGCTATTGCACAGGCTTCGCAGTGACCAGCTTTCTCCAGCTCCTCCTCAACAATCACCTGGCAGCCACCACACCATCAAGGGTACATTAACTTTCTCCATAAAGGTAAAGGGACCTCTGACCATTAGGTCCGCTCGTGGCCGACTCTGGGGCTGCGGCGCTCATCTCGCTTTATTGGCCGAGGGAGCTGGCATACAGCTTCCGGGTCATGTGGCCAGCAGGACTAAGCCGCTTCTGGCGAACCAGAGCAGCGCACGGAAACGCCGTTTACCTTCCCACCAGAGTGGTACCTATTTATCTACTTGCACTTTGACATGCTTTCGAACTGCTAGGTTGGCAGGAGCAGGGACTGAGCAATGGGAGCTCACCCCGTCGCAGGGATTTGAACCGCCGACCTTCTGATCAGCAAGTCCTAGGCTCTGTGGCCACCCGTGTCCCAACTTTCTCCATACCCGCTAGCTGTTTTCAGAACCATAATTTTAAAAACAGGTGCTGGAGTTTGCTTTTTACCTCCTTTCCCCCCATCCTTTTTTCCTTCAGGGTCATGACTTGCCCCCAAAGATTTCTGGGAACTGTAGCTTGTTAAGGAAGCTGAGAGTCATTAGGAGACTCTTTACTCGTTCCACAGAGCTGTAATTCCAAGAGTGGTTTAACAGTCCAGCCTTCTTCCTAGGGGACTCTGGGAATTGTAGCTCTGTGTGGGGAATAAGAGTCTCCTAACAAGTCTCAGCAGACTTAACAAACTACTATTCCTAGGATTCTTTTCGAAAGTCATGTTGGTTTAAAGTGGTATGGTACTGCTCTATATGCGCAATGCAGATGGGGCCTAACTCAGCAGAGCTACGGCAGTTACACTAGTTCTCATATCTCACATAAATCTATTATGTTCACGGGATATTGCTTAGCACTAATTATTTCTGTCAGCTCTAATGAGAACACACAGGTATTTGCTGTGGTTGGAAGCGCTTTCCAAAATATAGCCAGCGAACTTATCGCAGTTGACAGAATACTATCTGCTCCTATCACAGCATCCCATTACCTTTATGATAGCCATTTCATCCCTTAAGTTGTCATATCTCTGCTCCAGCCTCGAATACTCCTGCACAAGATTCTGATAGCGAACTCTCTCCTCTTCCAGCTCCTTCTTCGTCAGCAGATTTTCCTCAACAGCATTTTGTGCAAACTCATCTTACAGAACAAAAAGAAGACAAATTTGACATGTTTAACTATTGAATTTTTACTGAAGTGTTGAGCTCCGGCACCTCTTTTTCCAGAAAAATAGCACTGATTCTGGCTCTCCCAAACATCTGGAGGTAACTAGGTTGGTGAGGACTGGCCTTACAGTCTTACACATACTGGTATATGCTGCTGGCTTCTGAAATAAATAAGAAGCATAAAGAAGATTCCCTCATGCCGGTGAGCCAGTGTGGTATAGTGGTTAAGAGCGGTAGTCTTGTAATCTGGTGAACCGGGTTCGCTTCCCCGCTCCTCCACATGCAGCTGCTGAGTGACCTTGGGCTAGTCACACTTCTCTGAAGTCTCTCAGCCTCACTCACCTCACAGAGTGTTTGTTGTAGGGGAGGAAGGGAAAGGAGATTGTTAGCCGCTTTGAGACTCCTTAGGGTAGTGATAAAGCGGGATATAAAATCCAAATCCAGACCATGCTTGATCCAGAAGCTGAACAGTTAATACAGAATGCTGCAGCATGACTGCTGACAGGAGTGAGACCTTGTCAGCATATAACCACTGCACTCAGAGATCTGGTTGCCCATTTGCTACTGGGTCATGTTCAATGTGTTACTTTGTTGTTGTTGTTTAGTCGGTTAGTCGTGTCCGACTCTTCATGACCCCGTGGACCAGAGCATGCCAGGCATGCTGGTAGCTTTGAGAACACTGTCCAACCATCTCGACCTCTGTCGTCCCCTTCTCCTTGTGCCCTCAATCTTTCCTAGTACTATTTCCTAGTAAATAGGTGTTACTATTAATATTTAAAGCCCTTAGCAACTTGGGACCAGTATACCTATGAGATAGTCTTACCTCAAATGTGCCAACTCGATCACTTCGATTGGCACAAACAGCACTACTACAGGTGCCACGCAATACCTGTTCTGCATTTGTAAGAACCCGGTCTTTCAGTGTGGCAGCCCCTGCACTTTGGAACTCCCTGATTCTTGAGATCAAAAGGCGCCTTTACCGTACTCTTTTCGGTGCCTGTTTTGGATGCTTAGAAAGTTGAGGCAATCTTAATATAATGTTTTCTCCTTTTGTATGTTTTAAAGTAGGGTTGTTACTTTTTTCTTGACTTTACTGTTTTATCTTTTGTAAACCCCTTGGAGGGTTATTATTTTATTAAAAAAAACCAAGTGGTGTATGATTTATGACTAATGTTTGTTCCAATTCAGGAGTAAACAGTGGGTTTTCCTAAGGAAAGTGGCAGGACAAACAGAAAACTGCTCGGATCTGAGCCTAGGAAGTGTGGAAAAGCCTCAAGGTGCACCGAGGCAGTTTCCTATGTTTGTTCATAACCAATGGATCAGATAGAACTCATCTGATCCACCAAGCAATGTTTCTTTAGGGTGACAGCCCTAAAAATGAAAGAAAGCCCTCTATCAAAATGATAAGCTTGTACAACCCATTAGATAACAAAGGTATTTACTGAGCGCTTGCGTTCCTCATGCACATTATGGTTTTCCCAGCCTGTTTTCTCTCGCTTGCCAACATCTAAGTCAGTTTTTAAAATGATCCATTCACGGTGCCTTGTTATGTTAAAGAGGCCCTTTGTTGCAGTGCAAATACTGCTGTCTGAACACCACTTGTTTGCTGACACTGTCAAGTAATTTCCCTTTACAGTTCCTCTGATTAGATCCGAAAAAATGTAACTGAAGATTGGGGAATTGGTGCACATGTGTGGAAACCGTTTTTTCTTCCACGCTTAATTAAATCAGCTTCCCCTCCTCCTGTCTCACCTCCCTGAAAGCTATTCCAACAATGTCTTTGGGAGGGAGGCGAAGAGGAACTGTTAGAAGATTAGTAAGGTAAAGGTAAAGGGACCCCTGACCATTAGGTCCAGTCGTTACCGCCTCTGGGGTTGCGACGCTCATCTCGCTTTATTGGCCGAGGGAGCCGGCGTACAGCTTCTGGGCCATGTGGCCAGCATGACTAAGCCGCTTCTGGCGAACCAGAGCAGTGCACAGAAACGCCGTTTACCTTCCCGCCGGAGTGGTACCTATTTATCTACTTGCACTTTGATGTGCTTTCGAACTGCTAGGTTGGCAGGAGCAGGGACCAAGCAACGGGAGCTCACCCCGTCACGGGGATTCAAACCGTCGACCTTCTGATGGGCAAGTCCTAGGCTCTGTGGCCACAGCACCACCCGCGTCCCAGAAGATTAGTACATTTCTGCTTATCAATCACAACTAGCACTAAGGGAGAAATGACTCATAACACAAGGAACAAACAAAAGCAAAACTGCCAGCCCGGTTTATCTCCAGCGTTAAATGAAACCATATGCCCTGCTCCTCCTTACCTTCCGACCGACACAGAATTTTGTTGTTCAGCTCCTCTTTTTCCTGCTTCAACAGCGCATTCTCTTCTTCCAAGTCTGATATCCGCTGAGGAGAAAGCAGGAGAGCAATATTACTGTCCCACAACGTAAGGCAACTCAAGGTCAGTTAACTCCGTGGAGTGACAGAGTTTCACCTGGCTGGCTTTTATAGCCAAACCGGTTTTTTGCCCTCCTTCGATCGCTAGAATAACGATACACAACAGTGAAAGGCTTGCTTTTTAAACAGCCTACTCTAAGGACCATTTTTTTAAAAGAATGAGCAAACTTTGGTATAAATCAATGGCTAGTAGACATAAGAACAGCTTGCTGGGCCAGGTCAATTGGGGTTGCCATATTTCAAAAAGTGAAAATCCAGACACAAAAGTCGCTGAGCTTTTTTAAAGTCTCCCCCCCCCCCAAGTCATTGGCAAAATCACAAAAAGGACATTTTTGAGCTACTATTAAGGAAGATAGTCCAGCATCGTGTTCTCACAGTGGCCAGCCACATGCCAGTAGAAAAACAGGAAGCAGAACATGAGCACAAGAGTTCTCCCCACAAGACACAATGACTATGTTCTGCTTCTGCTGTGGGTGTGAAGAGCAGTTGATGGAAGTCACAAGCAGGGAGAATAATGTTGAGCTCAGTTTCTGTTAGCAAGTTTTCCATGGGCATCTGGTTGGCCACTGTGAGAACAGGATGCTGGACTAGATTGGCCACTGACCTGATCCAGCGGACTATTCTTACATTCTTAGTGTTTAGTATAAACAGTGTTTGCTGTCTAAGGCAAACTTGGACCTTATGCCTCAGACATGAAAAAACCTCAAGACGGCTCTGTAGGTCATGGTGAAAACTCTGAGGAGAGTTTTTTAACGTCGTGTTAAAGAAAGAGAAAGAATGTCTAAGCGAAGAACCCACCCCAAACTAAACTTGAAGTGAATCTGAGATACCTCCTCAGCGATTCTGAGGGATGCAATGAATTCATGCCATTGCTAGACTCCAGTGAATATTCCTGATGTCTTGTTTTTCCCCCTTTACTGTTTACTCTTTGCCACAGTGCAATTATTCTTTCACATAACATTAAAATAAAAACACCTCAGATCATATTGTCTGAGGGTAAAAAAAAGAGAAGAAAAAAAAGAGAGGAAAAGGCTCAGTGTAACTTGAATGCTTCTCATATCCCAGAGCCAATACTGGCAAAATAGGGGACACTGCCATGTCGCACACAAGGTCGTTCTATTTAGCCACAGCAGTCTTACTTCACTGAATTGCTTTTAGCGCATGAAATATTGTCTTGGTTGGGCTGCACATGGACAAGGCTGCAGGCTGGCACCCCAAATTTCACTGTGGTGTTCCTCTCAGTCTACACAATTGCAACTCAGAGCAGAACAGCTATAATTTGGAAAATTGCTACACAGAGCATGGACGTGGATTCTGAGCTGCTGGAGAAAGAAGGCTTTATACATCAGAATAATAAAGATTTGGTTGTTGGGGGTTTTTTTGCCGTCCTAGCAAGCCCAACAATACATGCCTGCTAAGCCTCATTCATCCATACAGCAGCCTAATTCTTATCTACATTCATATAACCATTCCCCAGTTTTCTTGGCAGGCAGGAAACTGCAGAGGTATTTTATCAATAAGTGCACATGACATTTAAAAAGCCAAACCCTAAATGGATAACAGGGGCCAGTGGGAAGCAAGCAGTTTATTACAAGAAAAGTTCAAATGGCTTTTGTAAGGCGTTATTCAATGTGCATAAAAACTGGAGGGCGAGGGGGAGCCGAAAAGCCCTAAAGCAACAAAATTAGAACAGCTCATTTATGAAATGATCTCTCCAAAGTATCTTTGGAGCATTAGTTCTCCTCCAAGGTCTGAACACAGCTGTTAGGTCTGTTGTTTCGTGTGTGTTGCACCCAGAAAAACAGCCAAAGTTTTCTGCAGTGGATCATCTACAGTGAACAGGGGGACTGGTTGGCGTCTCCCTCACCACCCCAGAGGTGAGCTAAGATTATGGAGGTGTCTGCCATCTTCCTGAGTGGACAGTCTGGTTTAACAGTAACCTTTTTCTAGGTAGTCATGTATGCAACTGCAAGGAAGAATTTGGCAGTGCAAATCAGCCTCGAGAGATGCCAGTGGACCTTGCAGATGGATGCAGAAACTGTAATCGCGAGAAATGCAAAACCAACCAGCAAGCTTTCAGAAAGTGTGTCCAAGGTTTTGACACTGTGATACAGTCTGGCAAATCCTGGGGAGCATTACCTTTCGGAGCACATCTTTCTCCTTTGTATAGGTGTCTTCTACTATCTTTCTTTCCCCGTGAGCCTTCTCCAGGGCCAACCGGAGAGAGTCAATCTCTTCTTGCAAGCTTGCAAGCTGGTTGGCGTCTCCCTTCTTCCGCTGATATCGTTGCAGCTCCTTCTTCAGCTTCTCTATCTCAGTGGAGTGAGAAGTGGCGGCTGCGGAGAACTGTTCAGTCAGGAGCTTGTATTCTTTGTTCTGCAATTTGGGGGTAGGTGAGAAGGAATATATGAACAGAGCTCAGCACTTGACAGAAGTACTGTCCCCCCTCCCCGCAAAGGGCCGAATACGACAATTTAAAAATATTGGGTTTATATTACTTGTTGATATCTTTTCAGTGTGATACAACTCTCTTTTAAGGACCACAGGGCGAAAAAATGCTACTGTAAGCAATAATTTTCAGAAGGGTAGCGTTTGTTGGTCTGTTGCAGTGACAGTCTTGTACAGTCAAACCTCAGTTGTTGAACGTAACCCGTTTGGCTTCCGAAATGTTCGAAAACTGAGGCCTGGCTTCCGATTGGCTGCACTCAAGTGGAAGCTGCATCAGACATTCGGCTTCCGAAAAACGTTCAAAAACTGGAACACTTACTTCTGGGTTTTTGGCACTCGGGAGCAAAAACGTTCTGAAACAGAGGTGTTTGGGAACTGAGGTTTGACTGTCAAGCCTTTGAGGACTTAAAGTCCACTACATCAAATGAATGGACTCTAGCCTACAAATGTGTCATAATAAATTGGCCAGTCTTGACTATGCCAAAGTCATCAGTGGGAATAAACAGAAGACCTCTACTCCTGAGTAAGTGTGTTTACAATGGCATAGTTGCTGGGGCAGCCCAGTCAGATGGTCAGGGTACGAATTAAAAAAATAGTACAGACCCACTTCTTTAAACTAGGGGTGAGCAACCTGGGGCCCTCAAACCTAATTCCACGTAGGTGGCACCCCATGGCACATCAACCCAGCTCAAGATCTGCGAGTTCAAGAAAGCGAGTTTGGGAGATGGGGTGCGAGAGACAAAATATGAAAGGAGAGATGGCTCAGATCCCATCACCTGTGGACAGAACAGCTCCAAGAAGAACAACGCAGCCCACATTCAGAAGGTTTTTGCTGCAATGCGAAGAACCGCAGAATATGTACCAGGCATACAAGTGACACGTTACATTTGTGATGGTCAGGAAAAAGAGGGAGCAGAAAAGGTGGAATGGGCCAATGTATTGACGCACAGTACAGCTGCTTTGTGCAGCTCTTGAATGTGTGCCCATTAAACACACCTCCACTGGCCTGCAAGTTGCCTCCAACTCTATGAACCTCTAAGAGATGCAAGACTCTCCCTTTACACTGGACGAGTTCCCATGTGCAGCTAAGCCAAACTATGGACTGACACAAATGTGCAAATGCAGACACAGATTGAAGTGAAGATGTGAAGATCACAGCTGCAGCAGTCTTCCCCTAGTCTTTCTGCGGCTAAGGCATGGTTTTGCTTAGTGCTATAGCTGAAGCTGGACTAGCGGTTTCTCTCTCTCAGACAAACCATAAGTGGTAAACCAAGAACTCACTCTGGAGCAAGACAGAGCCTGTGGCTGGGTTTGGGTGCAGCATGAAGTTGAACTGCATTGCAAAATTCGGTGAAGTGCAAATGTCAAAGGTTTGATGTGTTTCAGTTTATATATTACATTGGAAAGTGTGAATTAGATAGATTGGCCTTTATAAAAGTGAACGGAGTCAAAATTCTCCTGTCTCTAGGTAGGGCTAAAGCTTAACATTGACCACACACAAAGCGCTGTTGATGGTAAAGCCATTTCCTGTTCCCAGGGAGGTGATGTTATGGGCTGGGCACAAGCCCGACCTACGTGCATGGCGCAGGATAGCCCCAGTGTCATTGGTGTCCTTGGCCGCATCATCCCTTGGACCAACCAATGCAGTTTGGTTGGCTTGGCCTATTTAAATCGCCCGCGGTCGACGACTCACCCCCTTTTGCTTCCTGCTTGCACAGTTCTCCCTCCCTCCCTAAGGTTAGGCTCTTTAGTCAGTTGGAGGTGAGGGAGGTAGTGGCCACCACCTACCCCTTCTAATTCAATGATTTTCCAATAAAGGAATCCAAGGGGCGTGGTCTATGTCCGAAGCCCCAGAAGGGGGAGGGGGCTAGGGCCATGGCATGACCCTGGGGGAATTCCTAGTTGATGTGCATCAGCAGGGCTCCCCCTAATGGTGATTAACCCTTCCAAGACTTCTTACAGACAGGCCTGAGTCAGATATAGTTGGTTAGTTTCCAATGCCTAAGCCAATACCACTCACATTCTGTAACCAATAAAGTTGTGGCCTTTTTTAGCCCATTAACCTAAAATACTGGTCTCGTGTGTCATTATTCCTTAACATCTCGGGAGGGTTTGGGAGCTTACCACGCAACTGAAGCATCTTGACACTGATAAGATAATTAGCACATGGTATGTGATAAAATATTCATTATTTTAATTAAAGCAACAGATGGTGCAATTCGTCAAGAAGTTCAGCAATGCATACTTGATTGTCTCCACCCTCATCGTTCAGCCCAGACACTGAGGCCCAGATCCAAGGGCCTTCTGGTGGTTCCCTCACTGCGAGAAGTGAAGCTACAGAGAACCAGGCAGAGGGCCTTCTCGGCTGTGGTGCCCTCTCTGTGGAACGCCCTCCCATCAGATGTCAAGGAGATAAAGAACTATACAACTTTTAGAAGACATCTGAAGGCAGCCCTGTATAGGGAAGTTTTTTTTTTAATGTTTGAGGTTCTGTTATGTTTTCATATGTGTTGGAAGGCGCCCAGAGTGGCTGGGGCAATCCAGCCAGATGGGTGGGGTATAAATAATAAAATGATGATGATGATAATGATGTCATGCTGCAGTCTCCTTTTGAATTTCCTTTGTTCAAGACTAGCAGAGTGGCAAAGGAAGCCTGTGGGATCAGGTAGGAAAGTGGTTACACCAGTGCTGGCAGACCCCCCCATTTCTGATTTCAAATGCTGAGAAGGGAGTACTTAGGAGGATACCTTATAACAGGGCTGCCATCAAAATGAACAAGAGCTGTAACTATCAGGCAGGCCCTGAAATGAAATTAGAGTAAAAGGTGGTTTGGGAGAGTCGTTAAGTATCTTTTAAGACTATCTTTGAGAAGCCTAAGTGAATTGCTTGGAGGCTCAGGGTGGTGGTAGCGGGAGATAAAGAGCTGGCTGAAGAGGCAGAAGCAGTAATTCTTTTGCTGAAGAGCCGACGGCTACATCAACATTTACGTTCTTAAAATGTTCTGAAGAAGACTGTGTGAGCCCAGGGCGCTTAAAGCATCAAGTCCAAACAGGCAGCAAGGCTGGCCTGATATTCCTAGGAAATCCACGCTGAGGACTAATTAACAGCCAGCAGCGTTGATTTGTGTGGAAAAAATAATCTCGGATCAAATTTGTTTCTTCCTTTTATAAGCAGGAACACATTAACGGGCAGCAGGAGAGCCCTGATGCCTGTGGTTCAGCAATGCCCACAAAACTTTGATCTAATCTGTTGACATGTTCACCCCTTTTGTCCCAGGGATCTGAGCGAGTTTGAGGACGAAAAGCTGGTGAAACACAATCACAAACATCCATGAAGGCAGAGACAATTAAACTGTGAAAGATGCGTCGTAAGGCTAACATCTCTTTTACACCCTTCACCATTTCAGTAGACGAGTGTAAGAAAAAACCGTATGCAGAATGTGCTGAGTCAACAACGTTTCTGCCAATTCAGCAAAAATGATGGGCAGCAAACAATTTAGAGACGATTACATCAACACTGATGAGAGGTTTTGAGATTCAATCATCACGAGTCTCCATTAAGGGTGCGGGCGGGAGGAGTGGACACCCTCAAGAATAACAAGCACCAAAACTAAATCCAGTGAAGAAGAGTTTGGATTTGATATCCCGCTTTATCACTACCCAAAGGAGTCTCAAAGTGGCTAACATTCTCCTTTCCCTTCCTCCCCCTCAACAAACACTCTGTGAGGTGAGTGGGGGGCTGAGAGACTTCAGAGAAGTGTGACTGGCCCAAGGTCACCCAGCAGCTGCATGCGGAGGAGCGGGGAAGTGAACTCAGCTCCCCAGATTACGAGACTACCGCTCTTAACCACTACACCACACTGGCTCCCACATCCGACTCCCAACTTTATTCCTCCCCTGCCTTTACTCCAACCTAACAACTGAGGATCATATTCAAGGCATCTGATGGAAGTCCGCTCTTGTTCACAGAAGCTTATGCCAGCCTCACCAACCTAGTACCCCACCCTCCCACAAGTTGTTTTTTGACAATTCCCGACATTTGTTGTTCACTTTTAGGAACAAGCTTGTTCTATAAGGAGAGGTGAGTTATGAGCTTGTGGGCTTCCCATGGCTATCTGGTTGGCCAATGTGGGAATGATGGACTAGATGGGCCTTTGCCATAATCCAGCCACTGCCTCTTATGTTCTTCTGTCAGAATAAATGTATGCTTTTAAAAATGTGACAGATGTCGATCAGTAACTTATTTAGCTACAGATGTCATGAGCAAGGCCAACAGATCAGACTGCTGAGGCCCCTTCTAAATCTGTATGTTTGTCTAGAGAGAAAAAACCCTCCAATATCGGCACCTCTCATCCAAATGAGAACTCAGTGCTTCTCCTGCCTTCCCCAATCAGAAAATGCATCACAGGCTAAAGATCCCTATCTCCTTTATTGTTGTCTTAGCATGGCTTTTCTGGCAGTCAATAGCGATAAGCGATGGGGGAGCAGCACAATGGAGGCTTTAGCAGGAAAGCTTGGCTCTGTAGCAGCTCCCTTTTAACATCACAACCAATCTGTACACAAGAGGGATTTCTCTTCAGGACTCAACAATTGTCTTCCTTAATTCAGTCTGAGCCAAGGTTAAGCAAGGCTCTTTAAAAAAACACAACAAAAAACTGCACACATTGAAGATCAGCAAGTTGTCAATTTCTTTTTGCCATCTTTTGACCTTCAGGAAGTTGCTCAATCCAAGAGCTCTGCTCAGAAATGGTTGTCCCTGTGGTGATGTGAGATGCAGAGCCAGACAGGACAATAACTAGGGCCCTTCAGGGTGAGGTTTTGACTTCCAGGCTAACCTGCAAGACCTATGAATTCCCTAACCCCACCCCAAACCCCACCTGACTTCTTGATTGGGTGGATATACCATTTCATAGAATCATAGAATCATAGAGTTGGAATAGACCACAAGGGCCATCGAGTCCAACCCCCTGCCAAGCAGGAAACACCATCAGAGCACTCCTGACATATGGTTGCCAAGCCTCTGCTTAAAGACCTCCAAAGAAGGAGACTCCACCACACTCCTTGGCAGCAAATTCCACTGTCGAACAGCTCTTACTGTCAGGAAGTTCTTCCTAATGTTTAGGTGGAATCTTCTTTCTTGTAGTTTGGATCCATTGCTCCGTGTCCGCTTCTCTGGAGCAGCAGAAAACAACCTTTCTCCCTCCTCTATATGACATCCTTTTATATATTTGAACATGGCTATCATATCACCCCTTAACCTCCTCTTCTCCAGGCTAAACATGCCCAGCTCCCTTAGCCGTTCCTCATAAGGCATCATTTCCAGGCCTTTGACCATTTTGGTTGCCCTCCTCTGGACACGTTCCAGTTTGTCAGTGTCCTTCTTGAACTGTGGTGCCCAGAACTGGACACAGTACTCCATTCCAATAACCCATTCCAAGTCCATTATGGGTTAATTCCATTAACCCATTCCAAGTCATGTTACCTACTGGACTGACAAAAAGCTAAGAAGATCTTGATTCAACTGACCAAGCATCCCTCCCCCAGCCCTGATTTTCAGCCCCCCTCTTGTTACAGAACTGCTTCCTTGGAGGCTGACTTCTTCTGCTTGTCTGACACAACAAGGCATGTCTTAGTATGATGGATTCTACTAATAAGAACCAACCACAGGGATGGAACAAATGTCTGTAGCTTTCCATTTCCAAAGTGAATTTGCCACAGTGGACAAGTGTCCTGAATAAAGCAAGAGATACACACAAACGCGAGAGAAAGCAATGGTGCTGCGAATTATGCGTGCTATTACAGAGAGGGGGACAGGATGCCTGATACTTCTGAGCAACAGCCCAGCTGAAGAGCCAGTGCAGCATAGTGGTTAGCATTAGGATCTGGAAGACCAGGGTTCAACTCCCCACTCAGCAATGGGTGACCTTGGGTCTGTCACTGGCCCTCACCCCTTCCTACCCCACAGGGTCTTTGTGGGGATTAACTGAGGAGGGGGAGAACCGTATATGCTACCTTGAGTACCTTGGAGAAAAGGTTCGATACAAATGCAACAAACAAACAAACAAACAAGTTCCTGAAAATATTGAGCCTGAACAAAGGCAAGCACGTGATTATTGGGGTCAGGCTGTCAGTAGGGGCAAGAGTAAAAGGAGTACCCCAAACTTCATTGTATCCAACTAGCTACACACACATATATATATTGGTAAATGAACGCTTAAGGTGGATTAAAGCTCTTTGCTATCTCTGGTGATGCAGCTGCAGAATATTCTATGGGCATGGAAAGACAGTATCAACAACAACGGTGGACAACTTGTAGCTTGCCAGATGTTGCTGGACTAGAGCTCTCATCAGCTCCAGACAGCATGGCTAATGGTCAGGAAGGGTGGGAACTGCAGCCCAACAATAACTGGGGGGCTACAGGTTCCCCACCCATGCGCCTATATCCAGAGCAGCTGAGAGGTCCAAATATACACTACACAGCAGGACTCATGGAGGGTTTACCTGTTCATCTATCTTCCTCTGCAGCTGAACCACCTTGTTCTCCATGCCAATATTGAGCCTCTTCAAGTGCTCTGCTGACCTCGCCTCTATCTTCAGGGCCTTCAGCTCTTGCTTGGCCTTCATGCGCCTGAAGTAGCATTGGAGAACTACAGCCGCACTTCTGAACCTGACAAAATGCTTCCGAGTTAGCCAGGCTCGGGCATGCTTCTGGATGATGGTAGCTTTGTGCTCCATGAGCATCTGCAAAACACAGGGATGAAGTGACCCTCAGGAGATGTGGGGAGGGCAGGGGAGAAGAGCCCATGACGGCAATATAGCATGGCCCCATCGGTGTAGCCGTAGCTGTTGTTATAGCTGTTGCGGTTTCTCTCTACCAGTATGAAGAATGCTGCCAAGGTTAGTCGTTGCATCATACAGTTGATGTATAACTTTCACAACACAGGAACCTCAGGTTAACCAGGGACTCATTTCTACAGCACTTCATCAATCGTATCATAGCTAACACAGCAAACATGAAAAATACCTTCCTGGATCAGACCAAATGGCCATCTAGTTCAGGACTCTGCCATCCAACACTGGCCACCTTCATGCTCCACCCTGCCCAGACAGTTCACATGCAGGTCATGCGGTGACAGATGTTTTCCACCTATAGTGTTCTAACACTGGTGCTGTTCAGAACACATTTATGGCCAAATTCCACATTTGTTAGTAACAGCAGTTAGACACATTTTCTTGTTTGTCACACTGAGATGTTCCACAGTGGCAATGGGAACAGCACCACATCCAAAGGATTTCTTCCTCCTCTTCAATACTTCATACTATTTTCTAGAGAGATCAAAACTGCTTCTTAATGTTGCCATCCATGCACCCAAGTGCATAATATAAGGCCATATAATATTATGGCACTCTCACAAGACAGAGTGATGACAACTAACTTGGATGCCTTGAGAGGAGAAAAAAGGCGAGAGCAAAAATCACGGAGAAAGAGGTCTATCCAACAGCTACTTGCTATGATAGCTAAATGGAATGACCAGATATAGAGGCAGACAGAAGCAGACTAGATGAATCCAGGTCTGATCCAGCAAAGCAATTCTGTAAAAATCAAAGGCACATGGTATTATTCCGAGGACTGCTTCCCACTTGACATTTGTGCTGGGTTTATGAATGCAAAAGCAGAATGTTCATGCAACTTGAGGCAGATTTTGAATGGTGCATGCACATTTAAAAATGAAGGCATTCTGTGACTCCAAAGACAGGTTTAAAAAGTAGATTTGGAAATTACTCTACCCAGGTGAGTGACTGTGTGATCGCAGAGCAGCTGCTTTTTTTCTTTTGTGGGACCCAGAAAAAGGGGGTTCTGAATTGTTTGCCAAATTGAAGGGGAAGGCAGACTTAAGGTCACAGCTCCTGTTCTCTGTGAATGAACCTAAGGATCCCCTTTGCCACAAGCAGGGAGCTGCCCCTGTGGAAGAAGCACTGGCCACCACAAGGAGAGAGATCATTAGGACCAGCTGTAAAAGTGACTTCACCAAGCAGATGCGTTTTCAAGTGTAATTCCAATACCTGTTCTGTCAGGTAAATTCTCCACTGAGTGGCTGATACGGATGACATTTCCAGATTTCCACTTTGCCACGGGGCACCTCTCTGTGAGAACAGCTTCATTAAACTAGCAGTCTCTGAGAGGCTGCAGAAGAATTGCTTCTGCCTGGGCAGCTTGAGCAGTGAAATAAGAGCAGCTAGCGCTTTTGGACTCTGAAAATGGACAAGCTTCCATGTCAGAAAAGAAAGAACAAACTCCTTTTGTTCTTCTAGGAAGAGTGACCCAAGGATAGGAGTTCAAGTCTGACATCATCCTTGCCCTGCTGTTGGAAGAATCAGGCAGCAGGTGATGGGAAGGATCAGGAGAGGTGCTGCGTGCCAGAGTAGACAATACTGGAGTAGATGGGCAAAAAGTTTGACCTGGCAATCAGGCAGCTCCCTGTGTAATTTCCCTTGCGCAGTCTGCTCCAAACTATTTGCTGTGTTTCCACACTGTTTTGTGAATTGAATGTCACTGCCAATATTTTACGGATGGGAAGCTGAGATAAGAGACACAGTGTAGCTTTGGTCAAATTGTTAAGACCACAACTAATTTGGGACTCAAAAGGTGTATTCACCTAAGGAGTCCTGTTATTGGAAGCTCAGAGCAAGGATTTCTGTTTGTGCAAAGGGGCTTCCTTCATGCTCCTCCACACCCCCAAAACTGGCTCTGGGGTGGTTGGAAGAACCCTAGAACAGCATTTGGGGGAGGGGTCATTCCATCTTGCAAGCGAAAATCCTTGCCCTGATGGAAAAAATCAGCTTAGCAAGGTGCTGAATTCCTCATAAATACAGGCAACTCAGATCAAATCACAAGTAGATAACACTGGTCTTCAGTAAAGTCAACGCTGCAATCCTGCCCACAGACAGGTCCAAATGACCTGTTTATACACAGCATTCGTCCTGGTTTCTTTGCAGGGAGATTTGATGATGTTGGCTGGTTAATGAACATCCATTCCAATTTGTTTGTGGGGAGGTTAGATGACCCTGCGTCAAAGCAAGTGTTATCCCAAATCTTCCTGTGCATTTCCCCCATCAATTTCCTTATCGCAAATAAGTCCCATCTTCTTGGGAAGTGTGTCTGCTGCAGAAGACCTCCCAACCAACCATAAATATGCAACCTGAATTTGTCAGCATGCTACTGAATCCCACTCAAGAATAGCAACCATCTGGAAGTGTTAAATGACAATCAAGTCAGCGAGTGATCAGCGGCAAAGCTGCATGCAGGGCTGGAGACAAAAGAGTTTAGGACAGTTCTCATTTTTTAAAAACTGGTGTTGGTGGTCCGGTAACACTGTTCCTGCCTTCCAAACCAACAGTCTTCTGCTGCAGGAACTCTCTGCAGGCTTCCAGTGTGGTTCAGTCTAAATTAGGGGGAAAGCCAAGTGCCGTGGGTACCGATGGCTAGTAACAACCCCAACATGCATCTCCCCAAACCCGGAGCAAAAGGCGGCGGCTCCAAGCTGAGCTTTCATAAATTCCTTGACCTGAGAATGAACTGGCCTATCAAGCTTCTAATCTGCTGCTATGTACAACTGTAACACAAAATTAGAAGCTGGGTTCGTGGGTGGGAGAAAGGTGTTGTGGCTGTTTTCAGAAGGCCATGACTGTCTCCAACCAAACCAAAGTACAAAGACAAGTGCCAGACAGAACGCTGATAGGTCAAGTTGGAAGTTTCCCGTGTACTGACGGGAAACGTATTTTCAAAAAGAAGCAGCCTACCTTTCGATAGGTCTTTCTGACAAACATTCCTCGGGTGAAGGCTTGGATTGTGACGGCAGCCCTGTGGATTGCTTGGTACGCCCGGCGGATCCTCAACATCCGATATTGTTTCTGTAAAACAATGGCTGCTCTCGTCTTCCTAAGACGGTCAGCCAGTCTGTAAAAGTGCAAGAATTAAAAAGGTTTAACAACAACAACAACAACGAGACCTGCAACCAAATTTTGCAATGTGTCCTCCCTCACTAGTAGGAATGGTTCCTGTTCAGGGTCACAGCCAGTCATGCCCTGATCCAGGCTGCTCCATTGTATTCCCTCTCATTTTCTTTCCCAACTGACACTTGATGTTATTTGGCTGCTAAGTATGCTCAGTTCTCAGTTAGGGTTTCCTGGGAGGATCTGAAGTCGGAACTTCCACCAAGTGTGATGGAAGTGGCTAACGTTCTCTGCCATGAAAACAAATGCTCCCCCTCCCAATGCAGCAAATGAGTGCCGAAACCACCATTTGGAATGTCTCTCAGTCTTCACCCCAAGACTCATCGTGTTCCAGTTGTGCAAAACACATTGTCTCTCATTTGCGTCCTTCTTAATTTATTAGAAACACATGATTAAGATGGGGGTGCCGGTGGAGTGAGATGGGGTGATGCTGCAGTCACTTCCTCTGTTAACTTAAGCTGCTGCTCCCGGACAGCCGTGAGAGTCAAATCACATTATCAGCAAATTCAAGTTGCACAATTCAAGTGGGTTTGGCAGCACTTGGGCAAGTAAGCTGCCCACTTCAAAGCAGAAAGAGAACAACCCAGACTTCTCGTGATATGGAAAGTGCACTGGAAAGTGTGGGGAAACAAATTCTCCCCATCAGGGGTGGAGGAAGGGGGGGTGCGGTAGGTGTGGGCTGCCCTGGGTGTCACACCCCACTGAGACAACACCTACCGCAAGGCCTGCAGCGCGCCCAAGCCATGCGTCTCTCCTGGGAAAGACGCAGCGGCTTGGGCGTGCGCAGTCTCCGCTCTGCCCAAATAGTCCACCTGCTGCCTCCCCCCCCCCAGCTGTAGGGTGGCTGAGTGGGAGGAGGCAGGCAGACTCCAGAGGCCCCGCGGTGCACGCCGCCCCTATGGGCAGTGCGCCCTGCCCTGGGCGCACCACCCCAGCTTCCTCTGCCGCTGCTCCCCATACCCTTTCACTACTTGTGCGTTCTAAATTCTTCACTGGTTGTAAGCTCCACTGAAGACATCGGTGGTGTGTAGAAGGTGGCTGCTGGGTAGCCCTTTTAAGGCCACCACATGGGACAAATGTATTGTCTGCCCAACAGATGATCCGGCCCTGCCTGGCAACTTTTATTAAACTTTGCTACGGTGTCCGAAAAGTTGTTAATGCTTTTCCAGGATTGAAATAAAACGTAGCACATAAATCGACTCCGTTTCTCTTAGCTTTTCACATCCCGGCCTTAAATTTTAAAGCCCTAAAAGACATCCTCATCGCGGCTAGCTGCTCCAGTCCCCCAGCACCAAAAGCAAGTGTAGTGCAGCGTAACTACTGGTTACGAGAAATCCAGCACAACGGCAGCAAATTGATTTGACATTTAAAGCAATGTGCACTGGTTTGGCAAAATCTAGGAGCAGGACTCCAAGCGGTTCCTACATGGTTCTTAATTTGGGATGCAGTTAGTATCCTCATGTTGTACTGCAGATCAGAGTATTGGCTTGTGGAATATACGACAGCTCGTTATTACATCTCTTTCAATAAATATTTATAAAACCTCAAGTTTTTCGAGATGGTTAAGTGTGCTTCATTGGATTTTATTATTTGTTCTTTGCTCAGAGCGATAAAAAAAAAAAAAGAACTTGTGAAAGTGGCGGTGGCTGATCCAATTTCCTATTGCGTTTGATTCCTGCAGGGCTCCCTGTTCTTATCATATGGCAGAAACAAAGTCTATCACACAAGGACAATGCAGGAGCCAGCATGAGTGAAAAAGACTTTCACCCACTGCAAAAGAGGAATCATTTGTTGTATATTCCCAAATAATATATAGTCTTCAAGGTTTGCTCCAAAGGGAAAGGGACACAAAACATTAGAGCAAATTATTTAAAACAATACTTGCTTGGCAAGGACATGGTTCCCCCATCGTTCAGCCTGAGGTCCAGCTCTGAGGGCCTTCTGGTGGCTCCCTCACTGCGAGAAGTGAGGTTACAGGGAACCAGGCAGAGCGCCTTCTTGGTAGTGGCGCCCGCCCTGTGGAACGCCCTCCCACCAGATGTCAAGGAAATAAACAACTATTGGACTTTTAGAAGACATCTGAAGGCAGCTCTGTTTAGGGAAGCTTTTAATGTTTAATGCTGTATCGTGTTTTTAATATTTGGTTGGGAGCCGCCCAGAGTGGCTGGGGAAACCCAGCCAGATGGGCTGGGTATAAATAATGGGTGGGGTATAAATAATAAATCATTATTATTCTTAGGGGGTGGGGAGAGTCACGCCGTATATTTAAAGGGCATTCAATGTACATTTGAAGCACATGACTTCCCCCAATAATATTAATTTGTGGCTTTCTGCACCAAAGTGTCTCAAAGCAACTTACAAGAAAGTAGTAGAAATAACAAGGGACATTAGCTGGGAAGGCTACTGATACCACGTTCATTGCTGTGTGAAGCATGGTTACAGCATTATCACCATGGCCAGAAGTTTGATACCTGGAAGCTCCAAGGAAACCAGACTTTTCAATGGTAGCACTTCCATCGATGAAACACCTTCATGTAAGAGACACACTCTCTCTAGACAGACGGGTGCCAACCACAACATTATGTGTTTTTGTATTGTAAACTGCCCTGTGGTCCTTGGATGAAGGGCAGTACAGACATATAATTAATAAATAAACAATTCCCACCATCCCTGATCATTCGTTGTGCTGGCTTGGGCTGATGGAAACTGGTGTTGGACTCTATCTGGAGGTCACCATATTTGTTACATGTCCCCAAGATTCAGTACATGGCAGCTTTGCAAGTTCGTATGCACCGGGTTGCAACATATAAAGTTGAAGCTCCTAGACTTCAAAGTTATCAGCATCAGCGACCAATTCATATCTCTTACACTGCCCTCACGAGAACGCGTGTTTTATTGCTTACCTGCGTGCCAGGTGTCCTCTGGTATACCTCTGGATTTTAAGTGCTGCCTTTTTCATCTTCTGATATTTCGCTCTCTGCAGCCAGCCCCGCACCGTCTTCTGTATCATGATGGTAGCAGCCCGGAACTTATCCGCCCGTAGCTTCTCCAGGTACGCCACCTGGCCCGCCCGAAAAAAGATCTTGGTCCGCCCAAACTGGAACTTGTCAGGATCCTTTTCAAAAGCATAAAGGGAAACTGGGTTAAGGGAAACAGCCGTTTAGTTTTCCCCATCAGTGCGCAAGATGGCCTGTATCACATTTTGCAGCTAGGTGAAATTAGGCGTAAGCTTCACATCTGTGCAGATGGCAGGTATCCCAAAATGAGACAACTGACCCATTTCCTCTCAGGCGGGTCAGAGTGTGGTGAACAATGAGCATAAGAAAAGCTAGGGGCACATTTGCACACCAAACATATACCCAGTTCTCCCCTTTTCAGGTTACACATGAAGTTTCAAAAATTTTATGATGTGCAACTTGCAGCTTATTTACTGCTGCCTTGGGTGCTGGTGGTACAACTAATTTCGGAATTAGAAACATCTGGACGGGTTGCAGGTCAGCTGCGGGTCCTTAATTGACACTGCCAGTTAAAAAGAACCTCAAATAGCAAGGGACCCAAAGGACCCTTTTGTCTGAGACCTTGGACAGCAGCTGCCAGTCAATGCAGAAGAGGAGAAGAACACAGGAAGCTGCCTTATAATGAGTCACACCATTGATCCATCTACCGTATTTTTCACTCTATAGGACGCACCGGACCATAGGAGGGGGAGAACAGGGAAAAACATTTTTTTTCCTTGTTCTCCCCCTCTAAAACAAGGTGCGTTCAAGGTGCATTCACCCAAAGCCTCCGGAGCGCAGCGGGAGTTCCTGCTGCGCTCTGGAGGCTTCAGGCGGCTACCATCCCCAAGCTAGAACAGCGAGACCGTCTCGCTGTTCTGGCTTGGGAACAGCCTTTCTAGCCTCTGCAGGGCAGCGTTGTGAAGGCACCCTGTTGCCCTGCAGAGGCTTTGCGCACAGCCATCCCCAAGCTAGAACAGCGAGATGGAGCGCTCCGCAGCGTTCCGTCTCCCTGTTCTGGCTTTGGGCTTAGCCGCGCAGCCTGCATTCGCTCTATAGGACGCACACACATTTCCCCTTAATTTTTGGAGGGGGAAAAGTGCGTCCTATAGAGCGAAAAATACGGTAGCTCTACACTGACTGGCAGCAGCTCTCCAGACTTTTAGATAAGAGTTTCTCTCTGCCCTACTGGGAAGACACCAGGGATTGAACCTGAGACCTTCTGCATGCAAAGCAGATGCTCTACACCTGAGCCACAGCCGTTCCTGGGCTTTGACACCCTTTTATCAACGTTCATACGCTCAGATTCAGGATTACATAAGCAAGAGACAGCAATGGAGCCTTGTGACATTGCAAGTCAGAATCCAGCAAAAGAAAGGAGCTGTCGCTGGGAGTTACTTTATACATTACTATTTAGCTTTGCCAGGAGCCTTTATGGAGGGTCAATTTAACCAGACCCCATTGGAAGAAATGGTATGGCAGCCTTTTGATGAATTCCCAGGAAACTCTATTATGCACATTATAATGGTGTGAGGAAGGATTTGATCCTTCCCCTTGTAAAGTCTTTACCTGGCAGACTCAAAGGTGTTGTGCAAGAAATATGTATGGCTGGAGAGGGCAAATATATAACTAGAAGGCCCTGTTTAAAAGTTTGGTAATCAAGATAAGAGCTCAGGTGATCTCAGAGTAAGTTTGGGGCAGATGTCAAATTTTCCATATTTTGTTATGCTTATTTTTATTTATTAGGGTATTTCTGTACTGCCCCTCACTGCAACAGTCTCAAGGTGCTGTGCAACAATACGAAATACAACAAAGCATCACATAGAAATGCAAGCACTAAGCCCACCTTCATGTAAAATACCTGTATCATCAGCATCATTCTTAATTCACTTGCCACACCTCTCCACCTTTGGATGTAACATTCCATGCTACTTAGGGTCTCTGACTCCAATTGTACCTTATAAGAGGTCTATGACCACATAAATAAATGTGATACAGCCATTACTATTTAATGCTAACATTCAACCCCAAACATCTTTATATGTGAATATGAATACATTACTGTGCGCAGCACTTACACGTTTATGAGCATGTGCATCATTAAGGCACATGTGCTTGGGAAGTAGGATTGAACATGTCTAGAGAGAGGAACTTGGAAAAAAGACATTGCACTCCCTTTAGGGTTTTTGTCCCTGATTGTTTTTATTGGGTCGTGCATACAGCCTATGCTATTTTTCTTAATGTCTTCTCTGTCTGGATGTGGCAATCTGATGCAACCAGCCAAATTCAGGCGTTAACTACATATTGGGAGCATCGTGCTCAGAGTCCAGAAGTTGGAGGTCATGCTGTTGTACATTCCTGAGTGCTGAAGAAAAAACCTATGGAGAACTGCAGCTGCCTCCGATGGGAGTGATTATTTTTCCATCTCTGAGCAATAACACAAGAACGGGAAAGGATTTGAAAACTTTCTGCTGCAGGCAAAGTCACTGCGGTCTCCTGAATCTACAAAGCAAACTTTGTGGGGTTATATCAGTTCTACTATCATGGCTTCCCCAAAGAATCTGGGTTGGAGTTCCCAGGTGCATTGCTGAGAATTCTCTGTTAAGACAGCCCTAAGCCTTCTCCTTGCAGCCGAACTGCAATTCCCAGCATTCACCCACAAGAACAGCAGTCAAACCAGCTGAAGACATGATGCTCAATTCGGCTCTAATAAAGTGAGATTAAAAGGAGGCCCTGGAATGGGCAAAAGACTGCTAAAGTAATCTTAAGAATCTGGATGTACAAAAAGGGTCCTTTTTAGACTGAGGGCAAAACAACAACTCCCATGGCTATGTCTCATTTACTTCATTCAATCCTTCTGAAAGAGTTTTATTCCGCTAGAATCTCCCAGGTCCCCCAGGTCACGGCAACACCTGGCCAACTGGGCAGCAGAGGAGGAAGGGAACTTGGGAACTCAAGTACCAAGGCAACATGTGGGGATGTGGAAAGACTCTTAACCCTGCTCACCTTAATTAGGCTTTCCAGCAGCATCTTGCAAATCACTTTCCTGTCCTCCTTTTTTGAGGTGTCCTTCTTTTTCATAAGAATTCGATACCTATTGAAGAAGTCATGGTAGGTCCACCTGAGAAAGAAGCAGAAGAGGCTTCAGAATAGCTTGTTTAACCTGAAAGCTACGAGGAAAAGCTAGATGGAAGTCCTTATAGGAAGTCATACTCGCTCCTTCAAATATTCGCAAGAAGCAGAAATGGTGCAGCTGTCCCAAACCAGAAGTCTTTGTGAATGCAGAAGGAACCTAAGAATACATTTCTGCCAACAACAGAGGCACACAAAAGATCTAGGCAAAACTCCCAAGTTCCAAGCAGAATAGAGTCTAGGGTTGTTCACATAAGAAAAACAATAGTACTGGGGGCTGAAAAGCCAGTAATCCATTGTTCATCGTATTGCACACTCATTCTCCATCGCTCTTCCATTAGTGCCAAATTCTTCCAGGCTCTGCCTATAGCCTGTTAAGATTACACCCTGGCTTCAAAACCCATCAGACTGAGTTAAGTTCTATCCTGGCTCAATACACTCACCTGTCAAATTTCATGCTTGGTTCCAGCCTCTGGGCCTGCTTGGTACTTTTTTTGAGATCAAAAGTCAGCACCTCTAACCCAAGCCTCAGCCCTGCTAATTACAGAAATTAAGGCTCTTTGTTTTCATGATGAAAGGCAGCCGATGTGCTCTTTCTTGCTACTGCATGCGCAGTCAGGGGCACAGTGAATTGCCAATTTATTCAGCCATTAAATGCAAAATGCAAACAATTGGTGAGGGATGCACTGGACTTAATTCTTCGACTACTGTGAATTTCCCATACACTTAAATCAGGACAACCCAGCTTCCTGATCGTCTCCCTGTTGAGAGAGGAGAACATGGGCCTTTTCCAACCAACACTTCGGCAAAAGGCTCTGCGGCCTTTGCGAAACCTTTGGCTACCAATTAAACCTTTGGGTGGAGATTTGGAGGCAGCACTGAGCTACGAGCACACCGTGGCGAAACTCTAATTCAAAGAGGCAGAGCACTATATCTTGCCTCTTGGAAGAGGCATTTCCTGCCATCATATTTAGATTTAGAGCCCACAGAACGGATTCTGAAATTGGCTCACTGTCTGCCAAGTTTCAGCCCATTGCAAATTAAAAGTACTGAGTTATGGACCCCTCAAAACGAGCCTTTTAAATAGAATTGCTAGGAGAGTCCGGGGCTGCCAACTGCTGCCATAATTAAATGCATGCGAGTGTCAAAAAAGAAAAGGGAAGGGAAGAGTGAACCGCAAAATTCCGAAGGACTGTCGAAATGCCAGTAACTCTGCAAAAAGCAAGAGCCTGCCTCCAATAACCTTCAAGAATCGAGGGTGGGCTTCAGGCCCAATGACTCTCCCCTTCTTTCCTGCAGTGTTTGGCTGCTTCCGCGGAGGTCCTTGCAGAACAATGGCTCACAAAAACCCCTTTTCAGGTTGAAGCAAGCTTGCTTGTGACAGGATGGAACCAGATTGGTCCTCTTCATCTCAATCTTTAGGGTCCTGACTGGGTAAAAGCGTCTCCACCCCCATCGTTCTGCCCGGAAGCTGAGGTCCAGCGCCAAGGGCCTTCTGGCGGTTCCCTCATTGCGAGAAGCAAAGCTACAGGGAACCAGGCAGAGGGCCTTCTTGGTAGTGGCACCCGCCCTGAGGAACGCCCTCCCATCAGATATCAAAGCAATAAATAACTACCTGACATTCAGAAGACATCTTAAGGCAGCCCTGTTCAGGGAAGTTTTTAATGTGTGACATCTTAGTGTATTTTTGGTCTTTGTGGAAGCCGCCCAGAGTGGCTAGGGAAACCCAGCCAGATGGGTGGGGTACAAATAATAAATTATTATTATTATTATTACATCTGCCCCAGTATGTCCAACTGCAGCAGCTTTACAGGGTAGTCCACAAGTAGGCAATCTGGTGCTCTCCTGATGTTGATGGACTCCAACTCCCACCATCCCTGACTGTTCTCCATGCTATCTGGGGCTGATAGAAGTTGGAGTCCAACAGCACCTGGAAGGCATGACACTGACTACCCTGGGCTAGTCCATTTTCCAAGCTAAGTCACAGAGCTCTGTGAGCAGACTTGCACCAACCCCCACAATGTCTGCAGTTGTTTTTTTTTTTAATCTATGCATTGTAAGCCAGTTTGCGTATTTTTGGTCACGCTAAGGTGTGACGGAATGTTGGGAACCGGCCCTTACAGGTATAAAGTTCAAGAATATTACTGTGGCAGAGTCGGCACAGAACACATCAAACTGTTTACAATGTCCAAGGCTCTTGCAATGTCCAAACCTTAAAAAAAAAAATCCCCCTCTATATAAAGATAAATAAAGCTTGTTAATCTATGGTCCCTGTTTTCCTAGAAGGGACCACAAGGCAGCATAAGGCACACTATGAAACAAATCAGTCTGCGGAGAGGGGTGCCAGTGGAAAACATTTCAATTATGTATGTGCGATGTCTGTAAAAGTTTAGCAGCTGTGATTTTTATACCAAACTGGTACAAGGCTGCAGCATCCGACAGACAGCTCAGATGAACGGAAGAGGCATGAGTGAGAAGTCTGGAACATTCATGTGACAATCCCAACCGCTCCTGGCTAGATGAGGTTATATATATTGGATGAGGTGAGCTTGGAACCAGTGAAGGCAGGCGAGCCATCACAGATATTTGTGATAATATGTTTAGAGAAAGGCTAGGGAAAAAACCCCTATTTTATAGGCTATGAAAGGCTGAGGTTTATCATCAACATCAGCTATTTGCACAGCCAACTAGTGCACTTAAAAAAATATGTGTTGGAAATACAAGGGGGGGGGGAGTTTTTTATGCATTTCTGTGGCACAGAGGCCGAAAGGTTTCCAAACTCTCGATGGCATGGCATTCCAATTTTTGCACCGAAAAAAGCTGAATTCTGCAACCTGCGTAATTTTGCAAATGTGCAGAATTTCTCACAATTTATTCTGCCAATTTTTTACTACTTTGCATTGCCAGCTGAGCAAAATGGGCAAGACGGTATGGCAAGGAGCTAAAGCCTTCCACACAACGCCAAATATCTAATTCAGCTACTTCTAGCGTTCCCAAGTTTTCAAGCACTCAATGTACACAGCCCTAGAAAGATGCAGGAGGCAAGCATCGATAAACAGTAAATTTGCGAAGCAATTCCCAACTTGTTTCAGCCGTCTTCATCAGGGGAATTTATTTGGCCATTAGCTAGACACAAAGCTGCAGATCTTCTACCTAGAATAGACCCAGAGGCACGAGAGCTACGTGCCTAGCTAACAAAGGTTTGAAATTCCCCCACCCCTCGCTGAAGCCAAACTATGTAGGCAATTGGTTAATGAATTATAGCTTCGCATAATGGGCCTGGTTTATTGCATCTTTCTCGTGATTGGTTCTGTCTCTGTGTCACATGTTGTTGTGCAAATTACTACTCAAAGTGTCTGTCTATATCCTAGTTCTCTTCCCCATTCAGTCAGACATATGTGCACTGATAAGCACAGGCCACGGCTGCTCCTGTACTGGGGGAAATGATGGCGTTAACTGGCCCAGTCAAAGGAATGGGGACACAGCTCAGTCATAGGGCATAAGCATTGCATGCAGAAGGTCCCAGGTGCCTTCACACGGCCTCCTGCCTTTCAGACACCTGCAGCCTCCTTGAGAGGAACTGATGCTCAGTGGCAGGACACCTGCTTGGCATGTAGAAGGACCCAGCTTCCATCCTTGGCCATCTGCTGCTTAGAAGGATTGGATAGTGGGAAAGACCACTATTTGAGACCTTGGAGAGTCGCTGCCAATCAGACAAAAAGTTTGACCAGGTGTGAATCATGTTCCTATTGTAGCTGGTGCAGAATGATGGGAGGAGATGCTCAGCGCCTCTGCTAAAACATTTGCATGAGCTGCCCATATGCTACTGAGTCTTGTTCAAGGTGTTTGTGTTGGGCAATTGGGGTTCTGGATTCCTTAAGGACCACTGGAGCCTTTATCTCCCTGATCATCTGCACGAGTTATATTAGTTGACCCCCATATTACAGAGGCCCAACTAGCCTCAGCTAGAATTAGTGGGCATTTAGTGTCGCTGGTCCCATTCTTTGGAACACTCTTCCAGCAGAGATTTGGCAGGCATCCTTGCTTTTGACTGTCAGGCATCTCCTGAATGCATTTTTATGCCGACAGAGCTTTGCTGCTGTTTAAACGGGTTAGCCAGTCACTTTAATGGTTATTTTCATTGTTTTAAATGGTGTTTTGTGTTGTATAGTTGTACGCTGCCCCGATCTTCAGCGGTATGGAAATCTTGGCAAGAGGTGGGTGGGTGAGGGGGCAGGAGGGCAATACAGATAGGAGCAAGAGTTCACCCCAGTTACTGGTGGCAGCATTCAGACTTCCCCCTTAATTGCTATGTGCTGGATTTTGTGCCCCCCACCCTAGGTAAAGGTAAAGGGACCCCTGACCATTAGGTCCAGTCGTGACCGACTCTGGGGTTGCGGCACTCATCTCGCTTTACTGGCCGAGGGAGCCGGCGTACAGCTTCCGGGTCATGTGGCCAGCATGACTAAGCTGCTTCTGGCAAACCAGAGCAGCACATGGAAATACTGTTTACCTTCCCCACCGGAACGATACCTATTTATCTACTTGCACTTTGACGTGCTTTTGAACTGCTAGGTTGGCAGGAGCAGGGACCGAGCAACGGGAGCTCACCCCATCGTGGGGATTCGAACCGCCGACCTTCTGATCGGCAAGTCCTAGGCTCTGTGGTTTAACCCACAGTGCCACCCACGTCCCTTGCCCCCCACCCTAGTTCCTTCAATTTATTCCATTTCAAGGAGGAAGGCATTGTTACCTCCATCCATGTTACTCTGGTGTCTTATGCATGTAGAGAAGGCAGCTGAAAGACAAGGGGAAAGGTAGCCAGCCACCTGCAGCAGAGATCATGATTGTGGCAGTGCCAGCAGTAATACAGTGAGGGGGGAAAGTATTTGATCCCCTGCTAAATTTGCCCGTTTGCCCTCTGACAAAGAAATGACCAGTCCATAATTTTAATGGTAGGCTTATTGTAGCCATGAGAGACAGAATAACAACAGGAAAATCCCCAGAAGACAAAAGAGAGTCAGAGATTGATGTGCATTATAATGAGTGAAATAAGTATTTGATCCCTTTGCAAAAGACGAGTTAGTACTTGGTGGCAAAACTCTTGTTGGCAGTTACAGAGGTCAGACATTTCTTGTAGGGGGCCACCAGGTTGCAAACAACTGTAACAAGCTGGGATTACAGAAAAGACCTATCCCTTACAGCAGATGCTTCTAATCTCAGCTCATGAAGATACCAGGTAGCCTGGCATCTGGCTGGTTGATAGGGGATCAAATACTTATTTCACTCATTATAACGCACATCAGTCTCTGACTTTTGTCTTCTGGGTTTCTGGGGGTTTTCCTGTTGTTATTCTGTCTCTCACAGCTACAATAAACCTACCATTAAAATTATGGACTGGTCATTTCTTCGCCAGAGGGCAAACAGGCAAATTTAGCAGGGGATCAAATACTTCCCCCCCCCCCCACTGTAGAAGCAGGAGGGGACTGCAAGGAAAAGGCGAGTCCCTGCAGCCTGCCAAATTCAATATGAGGGAAGCTCCTTTTTAAAACTTTCAGCACAGCTCTGAAAACAGCTCTCAAGTTTTGGAACAAGGGATCCATACGAAAAGGTACTCACAGCTCATCTGGGTTTTATACTTGTCCAAAATTAACCCATTCCCTCTTTGGCTGCACTTCCCCAAGACTCTATGGTCCAATTCATACCCCCACTCCTTCCACAAACACACACAGGCAATAGGCAAGAATTAGCCCAGTTTAACCCACTTGCCATCTCAAATGTCTCTGAACTTCTTAGTCAAAAGAAGAAAGTTCGAGGAAAGTCCACAATGCTTAGAGAGGGGGGAGTGTAACTGTCGCAAGCTTCCTTCCAGGGGGAAATAAACTTAATTGTGTCCAACAATGCGGAAACGAAAAGTTGGAAAATAAATTTGGGCAAATAAATGGTTCCAAACCCATCCAAGGAGATGGAATGAGCAGCTCCTGCTGCTGTGGTGTAGCAGCAGAGTGTTACAAACAGCAATCCCAAGTCAGAAGGGTAAAAATGGGGATGGACACACACACACACACACACTGAAAACTAGGCTGACAAAATTGCCTTGTATTCAGCTCTGTTAAGGCCAAACCATAAGCAAATGTTTTATCGAGCATTTCTGTGATGACTCCAGCCTCCTCCCCCTCTAGCTCAAATACCTAAAGTATATCTAGATACGAAATCTTTATACTCTGCATTGCTTTCCTGAGAGGAACAGTGGCTCTGAGTGCAACTTCTGCCACCTGGCATCGATTCACTCAATGAAACGGATTAGCAGCAGATTCAGGCCTGACAGGAGGAAGTAACTTCATTTAGCATGTACTTGACAAAATTCACTGCCACAAAGCATGAGGGTGACGGCCGCTGGGCTTATGTGACTTTTAAAAAAAGGATTAGAAAAATTATTGATTGATGGACTTGATGGCTATCCCGTACACTAACAGCAAACTCATTTGCAGAACAGGAACTTTATTTATGCCTGCTCCAGACGATCTGGTTATTCGGCTTTTGTGCCGATTTCCTTGCACAAAGCTTAGGCAGTGCTTAGACCATATCGGACCTTTCTTGAGTATTTGCTCCAATTAGTTCAGAGGGCGATCATACAATCCTGTGCTCACCTGGATTTGTTTATGGTAGGCTTTTTAAAAACAAAACAAAACAACAACAACAACAACAACAACAACAAAACAACAATGTCTCGGTCCAGTATATCTGAAGGAGCGTCTCCACCCTCATTGTTCTACCCGGACACTGAGGTCCAGCACTGAGGGCCTTTTGGCAGTTCCCTCACTGCGAGAAGCCAAGTTACAGGGAATCAGGCAGAGGGCCTTCTCGGTAGTGGCACCCGCCCTGTGGAATGCCCTCCCACCAGATGTCAAAGAGAACAACAACTACCAGACTTTTAGAAGACATCTGAAGGCAGCCCTGTTTAGGGAAGCTTTTAATGTTTGATGTAGTACAGTATTTTAATATTTTTTTTGGGAAGCCGCCCAGAGTGGCTGGGGAAGCCCAGCCAGATGGGCAGGGTATAAATAAATAAATTATTATTATTATTATTATTATTATTATTATTATTATTAGTCATTATTCCTTCAACCCATTCTTTTCTGTACATTCTTCATCACTTTCCAAACCACAAAAGGCATTAAAAATGATTCAATAGGCGAAGGGGTGGGAACCTTCAGCCATCCAGATGCTGGTGAACTACAACTCCCATCATCCCTGGCCATTGGCCATGCTTTCTGGAGGTGATGGGAGTTGTAGTTTAGCAGCATCTGGGGGTTTCCCAGACCTATGTTAGGGCTACAGAGCACTTTAATTCACTTTAACTGCGCATATCTAAAGTTCTGGTGTTGTGCTTTACTCTGCATGCTTGACTCTCTCCCACAAAATATTGACTGAAGGCACTCCTAGACAATACAGACCTTTCTATCTATGCACAAGGGGGAGAAGGTTTCTGCAGGAGGAACCATGAGTTGGCAGAAGAATAAAACAACTTTGTAGGCTGGGGAGGGGAAGGAGAGCAGTTCCAATAAGGACCACAGAATGTTGACGGACTGGGTTTTTTTGGGGGGTGTTGGGGGGCAGGGGGAGAAAAGGAATGGAGCACAGATTTCCAAAAAGTGGTTCATGGAGCACCAAACGACCTTCAAGCTTCATTCAGGCATGTCTGCATTGAACATTCATATTGATCTTAATTGGAACTTTATAGTTTCGTTTATTTCTTTATTTTGTATTCAGTGCCCTTTTAAAATGTGTTGGGGGAGTTACTGGGTTATTGTTTTTATTTCGATTATGTATTCTGTATTTTTAAATCATTGTTTTATCCTGTGGACAGTAATAAATAATAATAATAATAATAATAATAATAATAATAATAATAATAATAATAATTTATTTATTTATACCCCGCCCATCTGGCTGGGCTTCCCCAGCCACTCTGGGTGGCTTTCAAAAGAATATTAAAATACTGTGATACATCAAATATTAAAAGCTTCCCTAAACAGGGCTGCCTTCAGATGTCTTCTAAAAGTCTGGTAGTTGTTGTTCTCTTTGACATCTGGTAGGAGGGCGTTCCACAGGGAGGGCGCCACTACCAAGAAGGCCCTCTGCCTTGTATACTGCCTTCAGTATACAAATTTAAATAAAAACAACGACAAAGTTTGAATTCTATGGAATGCAAAATAAAAAATAAAAGAAGCAAAGTGCACCACAACTGCTAAAACAGGCATAAAAATCATTCTATGGTCCACAAAGACAACCAGCCATTTTCAAGCGGTCTGTGCAAAAAAATAAGTTTGGGAACCACTGGAATGGAGTATCCAAGTCAAGGGCAAGGCCGGTTGGAACCCTAAACAAGGAGCCTTCTATACTGCAACATTTTGTTGCAGGTTTCACTTGCCATACACATAGTATACCTCTGGAGACAGACGGACAGGAAGATCATCACTTTGACACTGGGCTGATGAGCTTCCCAGACTGTGTCTGGTTCCTCAGAACTAGGAACTCTGGTCTAGGAAGGGTAACTCTTCTGTTCTTATGACTGATCCTTCTGCAACAGCTGGGCATTGACTCACTGATCTTAAAGCGAAAGTGTTTGCACATAAGGAAGCTTGTGAGTGATAGATAGCTGAGGAGCTCAACTATTCAAGTTCATGGTTTCTAAAGATTACCTTTCAAGTGTAGCCAGCACTTCTAGAACGAAGATAAATTGATTCAAAGCGGTTTTCAAGAAGTAAGAGACAGTGTTCCTTGCTTTAAACAAAAAAGGCTGTGATCGAAACACTGTCCATTTCTTAGGGACGGTGCATTCATCATGGTACATTTTAATATCGAACATACCCCTCTGCTCCTGAGCAGCGCTTCAAACTGAATTATGCATTTTTAGTCTCTATCACATTTATGCAGAAATCTAGTATTTCATGGCACAAAAAACCCAGAACTAAGCGTATCCAGTTTTGCCAAATGCAGTGTTTATAGTTTTGAAGGTTCCTGTTCTGTCAATGCTCTCTGAAATCAGGAATGATTAAAAAGCTGCTCTCTCAATTACACAAAAGGAACAAGAAACATTGCAGCAGCTTTGTCAAGGGACTGCAAGGTGATCCTGAACTCTCAATATTTCAGTGAGGAACAACTGAAATGGTAATTACTCCTTCGCCAATGCAATGCAGACACATTGAAACCAGCCATGTTGAAGTACATGGCATCCTATACACAGAAACATGTACAGGCAGCTGCAGGTGGCTCAGCCGTTTGCCCAGGAGGGACTTAAAAGTATCCTGGTTGTCTGTTAGACCCTTGTCTTATGCCGTGACCTTAAGGTGCCCAGAAATGCAGAGGAGCATTTTTCTGCATTTGTTTCTAATAATAATAATAATAATAATAATAATAATAATAATAATAATAATAATTTATACCCCGCCCTTCTGGCTGGGCTTCCCCAGCCACTCTGGGCGGCTTCCAACAAAATATTAAAATACAGTAATGCATCAAACATTAAAAGCTTCCCTAAACAGGGCTGCCTTCAGATGTCCAGAAGGGACCTGAAGCTGCAGACATTTTACAGCGTTTATTTATTGGCCATCTGTCACTATGCGCTAATTCTTAATCAATAGCCGGGTGAACTGAGAAATACATAATACACACAAATTTGAAATTAGGGACAGGTGATTCCGTCAGTGTTGATTTCTTTCGGTTTCTCTTTTTCCACAGCGGTTTGAGGGTTGTTGTTTTTTGTTTGTTTTTTGAAATTCCCTGTGAAGTTTCACCAGCATTTTACTGTGAATTTCTCCTACTGTACATATAGGTAAAGGTAAACGGACCACTGACCATTAGGTCCAGTCGTGGCCGACTCTGGGGTTGCGGTGCTCATCTCGTTTTACTGGCCGAGGGAGCCGGCGTACAGCTTCTGGGTCATGTGGCCGGCATGACTAAGCCACTTCTGGCGAACCAGAGCAGCACACGGAAACACCGTTTACCTTCCCGCCAGAGCGGTACCTATTTATCTACTTGCACTTGTCGGCAGGAGCAGGGACTGAGCAACAGGAGCTCACCCCGTCGTGGGGATTCGAACCGCCAACCTTCTGATCGGCAAGTCCTAGGCTCTGTGGTTTAACCCACAGCGCCACCCATGTCACACCATACATATATTTGTATGCAAATTTCAGTAATCTGCACTTTTGGTGTGACTTGATTTCCACCAGCTGTAATGCTTTTTAATATTATTCACAGTAATGTATGCATGAATATGCACAATTTGCCCTGTTGCATGCATTCCTGCACATATCACTTGGCTGGAGAACTGCAAAATTCAGAGAAGCGCAAACCTTGGAGAAGGGAAGGGCTGTGTCTCAGAAAGTGCTGCTAAGCCCAAACAACAGGGGCTTGTGATCCACTTGTATGTGGGGATGTTTCTCTGACAGCAGAGCCTTAAAACAGGCAACCCTTCACCTGCAGCCTGAAATTGAGCATTCCAGGAAAAAGCTGTCACCACTAGGATCTGCAGATGGTATAAACTGGCCCAGGGTCACCAAGACTCGCTTCAAAGTAAATCGGCACAGAACTTGCCCATATAGGAAGACTGCCCTGGCGATTAAATGGCATCTTACATTCCTATAGGCCCATCAAGTCTTCTGATCTTTAGACAGGCTGCCATAAATATTATATGCATGTCTTTTGTGGCTTTTGGGAGGGCTTAGCAATGGAAAGGCTGTAAAAAAAAAATGAATAAAACCCCAAATAACAGGGGGGAAGTATAATTCTCTATTAAAGATCCACTGAACTTTTATCGTCATGGTTTATTTGTGTGGACTACGTATGATTAACAGCCTTCCGGTTTGCTAGCTCAGCAGTAATGTCTGGAATTCCTTATGAAATGCAGATTAAACGAGGCTGGTCTAGGCAGACGAGGAAGAAACCTCACGACACACCTTCCTGCTTTTTATCTCAGGCTGCTAACTGCTCTGCGACGGCATGGTCAGCACTCGGCTAAGAACAGAGCTGGAGGCTAAGTGGACAGGGACTGCTTTAACAGCATCCCTATTGAGCAAACCAGCAGAGACAGCAGTGAGACATGTGAGCATAAGAACTATCTGCTGGATCAGGCCCATCCAGTCCAGCATCCTGTCTTCACAGTGACTAGGCAGATGTTTATGGGAAGCCCGAAAGCAGGACCTAAGTGCAATAGCACTCTCCCCACCTGTGACTTCCAGAATCTGGCATTAAGAGGCATGAAATGGAGGTAGATGCAATAGATGCAGCCCAAATGGGCAAAGTATTATGGGGGTAGATGTGACTCAGAGCCTTGAAGGACTGGAAGAGGGGAAGCCCAAGGAAGCGTGGATTTCAGCTTTTCCTGGAGTATGCTGGAACAAACATCTAAGTCAGGGGTCAACCACCATTTTCAGCCGTGGGCTGGTCCACTGTCCCTCAGACCTTGTGGGGGCCCGGACTATATTTTGAAAAAAATAATAATGAACGAATTCCTATGCCCCACAAATAACCCAGAGATGCATTTTAAATAAAAGCACACATTCTACTCATGTAAAAACACGCTGATTCCCAGACCGTCCATGGGCCGGATTTAGAAGGCGATTGGGCCGGATCTGGCCCCCGGGCCTTTGTTTGCTTACCCATGATCTAAGTTGTCAAGGCTCGCCATCTTTCTATATCCTTCTTTGGGAGGGACACAGGGTGGAGGTCATGCAGGCCCTACTGTAGGTGCTTATATCATTTTGCAGGCCACCTTTGGAGGTTCTCTGCACACACAAGGAGGTTCACAATATAGCAAAATAAACAGAATGCATAAAGGTAAAGGGACCCCTGACCGTTAAGTCCAGTTGCGAATGACTCTGGGGTTGCGGTGCTCATCTCGCTTTACAGGCCGGGGGAGCCAGCATTTGTCCACAGACAGTTTTTCCAGGTCACGGGGCCAGCATGACTAAGCTGCTTCTGGTGAAACCAGAGCAGTGCACGGAAATGCCGTTTACCTTCCCGCCGGAGTGGTACCTATTTTTCTATTTGCACTGGCGTGCTTTCGAACTGCTAGGTTGGCAGGAAACGGACTGCATACAATAATCTAAAAAAACACACCCAATAATGGCAGCAGCATTAGCAACCATTTGCAAACAAGGGCTTGTTAAAATGAGTAATTTCCAGAGAAGTAGCCATGCTAAGTCTCTTCTGCAGCAAGAACAATCAAGAGAATCTTGTGTGACCTCCAAGACTAATGCATTTATTAAGGCTCTCAAAGCTCTCATGGACTCAAGTTGTCAGATATACGAAGTGAAATCTTAGTTGGCAGTTGTAGAAAGGAGAAAACTGTAAGGTGAATGGCAATGTGATGCGGACATTATAGCCAGTATTAATTATAGCTTAATGTTAAGTAGACACACCTTTAGCCTTTCACTGTAGAAGAAGGGGAATAATTGCTGAGATTAGTGTATTCACACCTGTATTGAGACAGGGAACTGCTTGCAAAGAAAGAAGATTAATATATAAAATTCCTGCAGACAGAGCACCAGATAGTTTTTCTAAAAATGATTGTTGTTGCTTGTTATCATCATCATCTTCGTCATCCTCATCATATTTAGTACCCACCCTTCACCAGAAGGGCAGGTTACGGCAATATAAAATATGGCATTTAAAACAGTTTAAAACAAATTGCAATCACAAGTAGAACAGGTCCTAAAATATACATACTGTATTTCTAAACTGTCAAAGGGCCAGACTAAAGACACAGAAGGTGGCCGAAAATAAATGGGTTTCAAAAACCAGTTTAAAGGTTTGCACAATTGAACTACCCCCTGAAAGTCCAGATATTGTTATAAACTCAGGACAGTGGCTGTGGCAGAAGAGTAAGGAGAGTAAGGAGGAAAAGCAGCCCTCACTAACCCAGAATGTCAACACACGGAATGTCACTAGGAAGAGCGTATAATGAGATACAATGAGATGAGGGAAGTTTGGCCGAACTGTATGCCACTCTGGGGACCCATAGAGAACACTCTGCATTCGCCCCTTCTTGTTGCTAATGCACATTTACATTCTGGGGCAGAAGTAAGGGGGGGCAGGTAGGAGAGTGGCATGAGGACTTGCCATTACAGTACCCTTACGTTTATAATCCCATTGCTGCACATGATAAAGCTGATAGTTATGTCGATAGTAAAACAGGAAAACTGCTCAGCGGTGAAGCCAGATGCACTCCCACCCCCGAAAGACGACTTGCCCTTGTCACCGTTATCTCTTGATTTATACTTGGGATGTGCAAAATTTCACCAAGCCCTAAAATGTTTCTTAACAACAAGCTCCCCAAAATGTGGTGCAAATTCCAAACGCAAACCTGTCTCTATCCTCGCTTTGTCTGTAAGCCAGTCATCGCAAACTGCATTAGCACAAGACAGTTTGGGGAACTGGCTTAAAGAAAATGATGCTAAACATGCCGTGTGGCAGAACACCAGATGAGTGGCCAATCTTTAATTCACTTACAGACTTGTCACTTGAAATTTTATGGAGCGTGGGTTGTTAAAAGAGGCCATTGCAATGTTGTAGCCGGAAAAAAATAGTTACTGCTGGGATTTCTCCTTGAAATTACCGTATTTTTTGCTCTAAAAGACTCACTTTTTCCCTCCTAAAAAGTAAGGGGAAATGTGTGTGTGTCTTATGGAGCGAATGCAGGCTGCGCAGCTATCCCAGAAGCCAGAACAGCAAGATGGATTGCTGTTTTCACTGTGCAGCGATCCCTCTTGCTGTTCTGGCTTCTGAGATTCAGAATATTTTTTTCCTTGTTTTCCTCCTCCAAAAACTAGGTGCGTCTTGTGGTCTGGTGCGTCTTATAGAGCGAAAAATACGGTAGTTCCTGCTGGGATTTCTCCTTGAAATTATTTCCCCCCCTCTGAGGGTGTTGTGGAAGATGGGTGCTGTTTATTTTTTTTAAAAAAGAATCAATGCTGAAATGAACTCATAGTCTTTCTGCACAAAAAAACACTCTTGGTTTACTTCTATCCCCAAGAACAATTCTGGGGCCAGGAAGTGCATAGGGGGAGTCATCTTGCTGCTGCCACTGTTAAATAACTAGAAGACAGGTATCCTTGCTGATCTGCTTCAAACCAACCTGGCTACCTTCTACCTACCCCCAGATTCTATTCTGCTTTTGTGTTTGTTAATTTCAATACACACACACTAAAAGCAACACAGCAGACTAGACTTTCAGAGACATGGTACCTGGACGGGTAGCCAGCTGCACTGATGCGGATGGTCTCCAAGACGCCACAGGCTCTCAGCTGCTGGACTGCTCTCTTTGGATCAAAGCTGCAAAGAAACAAATTTATAGCACCTATGAACGTGGCAATGCAATACATCTAAAAGCCCTAATAGCAGTTTTTTCAGACAGCGCAACTGTTAACAATGCCAAGCAGCGTAGTATCTCTGGGTCAACTGTATAAGTGCTTTCTTGGATTTGATAAGAAGAAGAGTTTGGATTTGATATCCCGCCTTTCACTCCCCTTCAGGAGTCTCAAAGCGGCTAACATTCTCCTTTCCCTTCCTCCCCCACAACAAACACTCTGTGAGGTGAGTGGGGCTGAGAGACTTCAGAGAAGTGTGACTTGCCCAAGGTCACCCAGCAGCTGCATGTGGAGGAGCGGGGAAGCGAACCCGGTTCCCCAGATTAGGAGACTACCGCTCTTAACCACTACACCACACTGGCACACATTCTTGATGGAATGAGGATAGAAATTTGCCCAACCAGAGAAGGTTTCATACAGGTAAGACTGTGGAAGTTTCCTTTTAAGCGGGGGTTGGGTTGCCATCTGCCATGGATGCTTCAGCCGAGATTCCTGCATTGCAGGGGTTGCACTAGAGGATCCTCCCAAATCTACTATTCTACGACTTCCCTAGGAATACTTCAACATTCACTAAAATTTAAACTTTAACCAAAAGTGGGGTGGAAATAGAGAAATTTAGTGCATTGCAAGAACAGAATCGCTATGAGGATCTTGCAAACCATTTCTGGATTTGGAAACATTAAAGCATTCTTCATCATATTCTGAAAGGGCAGGGGGAGCTTCTGATGTGGGCTGAGAGCCCTCTCAATCTGGCCTTTGGGACTCTCCCCAAACTTCACTCCCTCTCCGCGGGCAACTTCCCTAATCGGCCCATGCATTTTGGGGGTGGGGTGGGTGGGTCAGGGGCACAGAAGTGAAGGGAAAATGCTTTTGACTAGCTGGGATGTGTCCCTGAACTGTAACAATGCTTATCGCATGCCAGGTTGAAGCATGGAGAGATGCGGTAATAGGTGGTGATATAGCATCCTCTGGCTTTTGTGTCCCAGGAATGTCCCCTGGTGTACATCTGCTGCCCCACCAATTTTTGCTTCTGACCCTCACCCTCCTCTAGCATAAGGAGAACATGGTCTATGAGGGAACCTTGCCCTCTGGTTGGAAAAAAAAAACCAGTTTCCTGCCCCTGACACTAAGCAGAGGTCACCTTCATTTTCCCAGCCCCAAGGAGGTGCATGGGATCACTGCTTTCAACCTGAAATGAATTCCTAATTCTGGATCCTACTTGTGGAAGGCCTTTTCACCCCCCTTCAGTGAATAACTGGTCTGAAGGCAGCCCTGTATTGGAAGGTTTTAAATGTTTTATGTTTTATTATGTTTTTATGTGTGTTGGAAGCTGCCCAAAGTGGCTGGGTGAAATATATAAATATAAATATAAATATATTGGCAAGTTCAGAATTTGCCAGAACTGAATTAGAAACTCCAGGATTGCTCGCTAGTTCCTTTTCTGTGGCTCAAAATCTTCAGCAATTGCTGTCAACATTTAATATTTGCAAATCCAGAATCAATGAGCAGTTTTGAGTAGCCCTTGATGCACCATAATAGCAGAAATACGCCGCCTCCTGGTATTCGCCACATTATAAAATCCATCAAAGCTGTCAATCCCCCAGCAAGTGATCCATTATTTTACCATGAAGTCAAATGCACAAGAGCAGACATTTAGCACATTATTCCAGAGAGCAGCTCAGCAGTATGTGTGCTCATGTGTGCGCGCGCGCCATTTTAATAATAATAATAAATAACACTAGCAATTTTGCTTTGACTGAGCACCCAAACTCCCAAAGCAATTCTTTATGTTGGCTATAACAAAGAGACCTCTCTGAAATGCTGCTGCCACGATCAAACTCTTGCCACTTTGGGACAGAGTACAGCAGTTATTCAACAACACGTTTAGGAAGAAGTGGAGCGTATCGCAAATTTCACAGGAGTAACTATAGCAAAAGTTAAGCGAGGGAATGAATTTCGGTAGGGACAAATGTAAGATTCTGCACTTAGGCAGGAAGAACCAGGTGCACAAATATAAGATGAGGGATGCCTGGATTGCCAGCAGTGCATGTGGAAAGGATCTATGGATCTTAGTAGACCACAAGCTTAACATGAGTCAATATGTGATGCAACAGCCAGAAAAGCTAAAGCTATTCTAGGCTCCATCAACAGAAGCATAGTGTCCAGGTCAAGGGAAGTAATAGTCCCACTCTATTGTGCCTTGGTCAGACCACACCTGGAGTATTACCGTATTTTTCACTCTATAGGACACACCGGACCATAGGAGGGGGAGAACAGGGAAATGTTTCTTTTCTTGTTCTCCCCCTCTAAAACAAGGTGCGTTCAAGGTGCATTCACCCAAAGCCTCCGGAGCGCAGCAGGAGTTCAGGCAGCTACCGTGGAAGCCTGGAGAGCGAGAGGGGTCGGTGCACACTGACCCCTCTCGCTCTCCAGGCTTCAGTGAAGGCAACCTGAAGCCTCTGGAGCGTGGTGGGAGTTCCCGCTGGGCTCCGGAGGCTTCAGGTTCCTTTCAACCTGCTCTTTGGGGCTGGGGGGGGAGGTGCTGCTTTCCCCCACTGGCAGCCCCAAAGAGCAGGTCAGGGAACAGCGCAAAGGCTGCACGCAGCCTTGCCGCTGCCCCCCAAGCTTGTTGGGCTGGCGGTGGGGGGAAGCGCTGCTTTCCCCCACTGCCAGTCTCAAAGATTCCTGAAGTCTTTGGAGCGCAGCAGGACCTCGCACTGCACTCCAAAGGATTTGGGTTCCTTTCACTGACCCAAAGCCTTTGGAGCGCAGCGCAAGTTCCCGCTGCACTCCAAAGGCTTGAGGCTTCGGGGACAACCTCTGAAGCCTCCACAGAGCAGTGGGTGAAGGCACCCTGCTGCCCTACGGAGGCTTTGCGCAGCCTTCCCCAAGCTAGAACAGGAAGACGGAGCGCTGTGCAGCGCTCCATCTTCCTGTTCTGGCTTTGGGCTTAGATGTGCAGCCTGCATTCGTTCTATAGGACGCACACACATTTCCCCTTAATTTTTGGAGGGGAAAAAGTGCGTCCTACAGAGCGAAAAATACGGCATGTCCAGTTCTGGGTGCCACAATACATAGAATATTCTTTAGGGGAAGGGCAGTGGCTCAATGGTAGAGCCTCTGCTCTGAATACAGAAAGTTCTGGGTTCAAACCCCAGCATCTCCAGGTGGGGTTGGGAACACCCCCTTTCTGAAATGCTGGAGAGCTGCTGCCTATTGTCCTATTGTCAGTGCAGACAATACTGGGCTAGGTGAACTCAGCATAAGGCAGCTGTCACCCCTATGGAAAGACACATTTCTAAAGGCTCATTGCAGTGAATGCTCAGCATCGGGCAGGATTACCCCATATACAATTAGAAAAGAGGGCCTTCTCAGTGGTGGCACCCACCTTGTGGAATGCCCTCCCATCAGATGTCAAGGAGATCAGTAACTATATAACCTTTAGAAGACATCTGAAGGCCCTCCTGTATAGGGAAGCTTTTTAAGATTTAATGTTTTTTTATATGTTGGAAGCTGCCCAGAGTGGCTGGGGCAACCCAGTCAGATGGGTGGGGCACAAACAACAACAGCAACTTACAGTCAGACATCAACTATCTCATGGTCTGCTTAACTTCAGCTTATTGATGTTCTTGTCTCGTCGTACTTACCTGAAAGGAAGTTTCTCATCATTTGGCTTGATGCAGCGTACATAATGGGGAGTGGTGGCATTCAGGGTCTCCATGAGCAAATGTAAGGAGTTACGGAACTGGAAGAAACAATTAAAAAGACAACCCATTCCTGAAATTAGATGACATAATGTGGGGTGTAACATCACTTTATTTTTCTACACCTGATTACACTTAATGAGCAACTGCTAAATCTGTGAGATGACTCAGCCCTAAAGCGTAGCATCTCTACCTGTGATGCCTTGCCCACTCTTCTTGACACTGCAGTTGTGTGAGGAACAAGCACATGGAAACACGTGTAAAAGGGGGAGGCGAATAGTTTGCCCCATCCTGGTCACTGCCTCGTGGCTACAGCATGTGTGAATGGCGCAGTGGCACGGTGACAAATTGCTTGCTTCACAACTCTTCAAATGCAATCCTTTTCCAGCAGAGACTGTTCAGGGATTTAGAGGTGTGTGTGTGTATGTGTGAGAGAGAGGGGGGGGGGAAAGAGAATTGGCCTTTTAACATCACAAAACAGCAAGGGAGGAATGGACCCAAAGGACATCAGATTCTATGCTCCTGCCTCTAGGCAGGATCCTGCCCAAATTGCTCTGGATATTTTAATAGGAAAACAGTGCATATGGCATTTTAAATAAATACAATAGGGTGCAATTCAACATCGTGCTAAAGCGTTCATTCTGTCAAGAGCAAGCATTTCTGTTTGCCAGACAGAGCCATCTCTCCCTGGAGAGGGAGCAGGGGGAAAGAGGGCAGAAAGTCGCATGGCGCTAGCAGGACAAATTGCAATGGTTTCTGCTAGCACAACAGCATGTTTAGATCTGGCCCAAATATTGCAAAATCCACCTGGCAAGGATGCCACACATAAGAGTGGAAGACAGAATCTGGGGCTCACTGAACCACAGATGGCTGTTAAGTTAAATAACTGCAAGGACTGATAGCTATTCTGGCCTGAGAGAAGCCTTCTTTTGGAACTTAAATTGAATTAAAAAGGTAAAGGGACCCCTGACCATTAGGTCCAGTCATGACCGACTCTGGGGTTGCAGCGCTCATCTCGCTTTATTGGCCGAGGGAGCCGGCGTACAGCTTCCGGGTCATGTGGCCAGCATGACTAAGCTGCTTCTGGCAAACCAGAGCAGCGCACGGGAATGGCGTTTACCTTCCCGCCGGAGCGGTACCTATTTATCTACTTGCACTTTGATGTGCTTTCGAACTGCTAGGTTGGCAGGAGCAGGGACCGAGCAACAGGAGCTCACCCCATTGTGGGGATTCGAACCGCCAACCTTCTGATCAGCAAGTCCTAGGCTCTGTGGTTTAACCCACAGCGTCACCCGCTTAATATTTATTACACGTATGAATCTCTTCCAATGAAGCATCTGGAAGCAAAATATCATGGTCAGCAAATGGAAGAAATCTGACCCTTAGAATGGTCACTGGGGTGGTTTTGTGCCCTAATAAAATCTCCTGCCCCGAGATCTAAGCAGAAGGCAAAAGAAATGCAAAACCACCCCAAATACTAAGGTGGTGGCAGGTGGAGGGGAATACCTAAATTTCCCCCCAAATATACTAAAACAAATAAATTGTTTTATTTTAGTATATTTGGGGGAAATTGTGTATATTTGAAAACGTGGGCAGCATTAAGATAAATTCAACAGTGTAAATAAGATTTGATGGATGTAATAATGGAATACTCAATGGTTTAGTTCACATAAAATATGCAGGGATTTATGCTATGGAAAATGAACCATGAAAAGAGTAGAAGGGAAGTCATTGATATTTTAAGGTTGTTTAAATGAATATTCTAAAATGTAAAACAGAAAATTTAATAAAAATTATGGGAGGGGGGAGGAATACCTAAAATTGGCAGCAGAACTTAAGTAAATAAATGCATCCAAGCAGTAGTGTTCAGTTATTCACTTGGTTATTCTATTAGTTGGTTATTCACTTAGTCTTACGTTTTTGGTGTGACAAAGGGTATGAATAAAAGGTAAAAAGGTAAAGGACCCCTGGACAGTTATGGGGTTGCGGCGCTCATCTTGCTTTCAGGCCGAGGTAGCCGGAGTTTGTCCACAGACAGCTTTCTGGGTCATGTGGCCAGCAGGACTGAACAGCTTCTGGTGCAACGGAACACCGTGACATAAACCAGAGCGCACAGAAACGCCGTTTACCTTCCTGCCAGAGCGGTACCTATTTATCTACTTGCACTGGCGTGCTTTCGAACTGCTAGGTTGGCAGGAGCAGGGACAGAGCAACAGGAGCTCACCCTGTTGCGGGGATTCGAGCCGCCGACCTTCCAATCAGCAAGCCCAAGAGGCTCAGTGGTTTAGACCACAGCACCACCCGCGTCCCTATAAAGAGTACAAATGCTGCAATGGGAACGCAAAAGTTCCACCAAGTGTTTGTGAGAACAATTTCCTACCTGATGCCCGACTGTTTTCTTGTGCTCCTTATTGGCTGCTTTCACAGTTGGACGGGCAGAGCGGATATTGATTTTCGAGGAAGCTCCTTTTCCAGTCGCAGCAGCCGGCGCAGGGTCTTTCCCGTCATGAAACAAGTCAGCTACCATGGGGTACTGCAAAGAAGGAAGAAAGGCTTGGACTGTTTAGTGCTCTTGCTACGGCGGTCAGGAAAACAGGCTTGGCTCCTCCTGGTCAGCAAAGGCACGCTCAGAGCCCTCGCTGGAAGGCAAGGTTTTTAAACAGTGCTACACTAAATGCAGCCAGGTGAGAACTGCCATATCAAATGCAATTAAATAGTTTTCTGTATCTCTTAGAGCCAAAGGAGACATGATGTTAAGCCGGTTCCTTTAAAAAAAAATTAAAAAAAATTCTTGCTAGCTGGTGTGGTGGTGCAATTTCTTTGAGACCACAGTATATAAGAAAGGGAGGGGGACGAACATTTTAGGAATGCAAGAAGCTGCCTCATACCAAGCCAGACTGTGGCAAGACCACCACAGGTATCCCATATACCCTTGCAACAAGACCACCTGTCTGTCTAGCTCAGTATCGTCCACACCTGTGGTTCTCAAATATTTTCCCCCTCCACAGACCCCTGGAAAATCGCTGAGGGTTTTTTGGCAGACTACTTAATGTTTTCAAGAGAATCCATCAAGAGTGCATAATCAGAGATTCATAAGTTTTCTGTTTATGTGATTTCATATATTTCATATTATACAAAGAGTGTATATTGATATCGTATCATTGTATTTGGTCATCGTGTTGCCTTGGATATTTCAAGTAAGAGCTCTTTGACAGTGGAATGGATTCCCTCGGGCTTTCCTTCCTTGGAGATTTTTATAAGCAGAAGTTTTAAGCAGAGGTCCCTTTTAAGCAGAGGTTGAATCACATCTGTCTGGGATTCTTTAGTTGAGATTCCTGAATTGCAGGGGGTTGGATTAGATGACTGTGAAGACTCTTCCAACTCTACAATTCTAAGATTCTATGATGTATTTTTTCTCTCTCTTTCAGGTATGCACAATTATAAGATAGTTTTGAGATAAAGTTACTGAAGGGTTCTGGCCGTCATGGAAACACTTGAAAAACTTTCACGGGCTAAACACATTGAAGATAATTTAGAAGAACTTACTTTCAGCAAGCACAGCCCAGACACGCCCCCCCAAAAAACTCTCTACTTCACAGCACTTCTGTCACAAAAGAAACTGCCATTAGCCCCATTTCAAAACACTGACCCAAGATGCATATCAGAACTACAAGGAACTTCAAAAGCAGAATCTCCTTTGCACTGCCTTTATTAAGACGGGACTGTAATTTTCCGTCAGCTCCTCTTGGAGATTAATTAGCCGAACCTTGTTTGCATATCTGCCAAAATCCCGCTGAGGGAAGGATCTGTTTGCATGGTATTATCATCATCTGGCCTGACGCAGGACTCTGTGTTTGTTTTATGCTTGCTGGGCTTTATTTTAATCACAGCCGCCCACAGAATCCTTTTGTCTGCCTATCTCCTGCCTCCAGCAAGCTTCTCTTGGGCTTCAGATAAGTTGGGGAGGTCTAGCGATAGCACGTGGTCACTATCTCTCAGCCTCACCTACCTGACAGGGCCGTTGTGAGGGAGCCCTGAGTTCTAGCTTCTCACCTTGTGCAAGAGTAACAGAACAAATAGTTAAAACAGAACATAGTTCAGAATAGAAAGCCCATAGTTCAAACTATGGAATTTGCTACTGCCGTAAGATGTACTATGAATTGATGGAGGATGTCTGTCAGTGGTGACTGGTAACAATGGATATATTACTGACAACATCAGAGGCAGTATACTGGGGAATAACATTGGGAGGTGGTAATTGCCCTCCTTGTGGGTTTCATAGGAGCATGTGATTGGCCCTGTGGAATCAGAAAGCTGGACTAGGTGGAGCTTCCTGTTATCTGAGGGATAGCTGAGTCAGTAGAGCATGAGACTCTTAATCTCAGGGTTGTTGGTTTGAACCCCATGTTCAGCGAAAAGATTCCGGCATTGAAGGACTAGAAGACCCTGGTAGTCCCTTCCAACTCTTCAATTCTGTGATTCCACAATTCTATGTTCTTAAAGAATTTATGATGCTATTCAGGGACTCTTCTGACATTTCAGTTCCTTCTCCCTTTGGAGCAAGACATGCAGGGCAGCAGCCAGATAACTGTGGAAGCGACACACAGCTTTCCCATAACGAACAACCAGGCGCGAATTTGAGACCAGTGGGGAAAAACAACGCCAAGAATTTTTCCCCCAGGAGCATCGCAAGGTGCACATCTTCTACATGAACATGAACACTTTTGACATGAAAGAGATGTTTGCACTCAAGCACACCAAGGCCCCTTGCATCGCAAGTATTATTTCAAAACAAGAGCAATAGATCGTGATGCCAGAAAGCAGCGCTCGGCCGCAACACAGAACAGCTTCTCTTTACCCTTAACTTACTCCCTGTTGTGGCATGCCTGGCTATTTCCGAGGGTGGGGGTGGGAAGTGTTTCAGAGATGTTTTACTGCAATTTTTGTGCTGTGTGTTCAGATGGGGGAAAGCGGGACAATTGAAAGTGAGGATTGTTCTATTTGGCAGGTTGAAAAGTAGAGACATCACCTTGCCAACAAAGGTCCGTATAGTAAAAGCTATGGTTTTCCCAGTAGTGATGTATGGAAGTGAAAGCTGGACCATAAAGCAGGCTGATCGCCGAAGAATTGATGCTTTCGAATTATGGTGCTGGAGGAGACTCTTGAGAGTCCCATGGACTGCAAGAAGATCAAACCTATCCATTCTGAAGGAAATCAGCCCTGAGTGCTCACTGGAAGGACAGATCCTGAAGCTGAGGCGCCAATACTTTGGCCACCTCCTGAGAAGAGAAGACTCCCTGGAAAAGACCCTGATGTTGGGAAAGATGGGGGGCACAAGGAGAAGGGGACGACAGAGGACGAGATGGTTGGACAGTGTTCTCGAAGCTACCAGCATGAGTTTGACCAAACTGCGGGAGGCAGTGGAAGACAGGAGGGCCTGGCGTGCTCTGGTGCATGGGGTCACAAAGAGTCAGACACGACTAAATGACTAAACAACAACAACAAAATGCTGGTAGAGATGGAACCTTCGAAATAGTGTGACTCTGAATTCCACCCAGTGTGTTTAGGATAGCAGCTTTTAAAATTTATTTTTAAGTCCTTTTCTCTCCTGCAACAGAGCAAACATCTCTCCTGTACTGATTTGCTTCTTGAAAGGACCAAACAGGGCCCATAGTTTATCTGCAAGAAAGGCTCCTTTACCTGCAAAAAGCCTTCCTCTCCTCCCTTCATTCCATCTGTACTAATACACCCACAGAAGCAGGATCTGGGCAAGCGCCACTGTTTTGTGCGCAGGAGAAAGATGTTCACCACAGCTCATAGTAACAGTAATAAATCTGTCCAGCCAGAAGCTGCAAGACTGCAAGAAAGGTTTTTGTTTAACTCGCACACCGCTAACCAGAATAGAATCTTGTTCACAATATCGCACCAACGCTTTGGTGTTCCTTCTTGGGCTCTTTTTATCTGCTCCCTGCTCCTCTGGCTCAGAGCACCTGAATCCTAACAATGAAGTGAAATTAACCTGCCATTTAAACTGTGTTATCTGCTCCATGCAGTCTGCCTTGTGTCCCAGTCTCTTTGGGGGAAGCTCTTCGCTGCCCCTGCTGCTGCCTCCCGCCCTCCCTCCCAGTCTGGCTGATTTTCCAGGAGTTCTGGTTGGACTTTCGCCCTTGAATTTCTCTGGGGAGAACAGCCACTGAAAGCAGATGAAAGGGGAGCACATACCTCTGTTGTTTAGTCGTTTAGTCGTGTCCGACTCCTCGCGACCCCATGGACCAGAGCACGCCAGGCACCCCTGTCCTCCACTACCTCCCGCAGTTTGGCCAAACTCATGCTGGTAACCTCGAAAACACTATCCAACCATCTCATCCTCTGTCGCCCCCTTCTCCTTGTGCCCTCCATCTTTCCCAGCATCAGTGTCTTCCCCAGGGAGTCTTCTCTTCTCATGAGGTGGCCAAAGTACTGGAGCCTCAGCTTCACGATCTGTCCTTCCAGTGAGCACTCAGGTCTGATTTCCTTAAGAATGGATGCGTTTGATCTTCTTGCAGTCCATGGGACTCTCAAGAGTCTTCTCCAGCACCATAATTCAAAAGCATCAATTCTTCGGCGATCAGCCTTCTTTATGGTCCAGCTCTCACTTCCATACATCACTACTGGGAAAACCATGGCTTTAACTATACGGACCTTTGTTGGCAAGGTGACGTCTCTACTTCTCAAGATGCTGTCTAGGCCTGTCATTGCCCTTCTCCCAAGAAGCAGGCGTCTTTTAATTTCGTGGCTGCTGTCACCATCTGCAGTGATCATGGAGCCCAAGAAAGTAAAATCTCTCACTGCCTCCATTTCTTCCCCTTCTATTTGCCAGGAGGTGATGGGACCAGTGGCCATGATCTTCGTTTTTTTGATGTTGAGCTTCAGACCATATTTTGCGCTCGCCTCTTTCACCCTCATTAAAAGGTTCTTTAATTCCTCCTCACTTTCTGCCATCAAGGTTGTGTCATCTGCATATCTGAGGTTGTTGATATTTCTTCCGGCAATCTTAATTCCAGTTTGGGATTCATCCAGCCCAGCCTTTCGCATGATGTATTCTGCATATAAATTAAATAAGCAGGGGGACAAAATACAGCCTTGTCGTACTCCTTTCCCAATTTTGAACCAATCAGTTGTTCCATATCCAGTTCTAACTATAGCTTCTTGTCCCACATAGAGATTTCTCAGGAGACAGATGAGGTGATCAGGCACTCCCATTTCTTTAAGAACTTGCCATAGTTTGCTGTGGTCGACACAGTCAAAGGCTTTTGCATAGTCAATGAAGCAGAAGTAGATGTCTTTCTGGAACTCTCTAGCTTTCTCCATAATCCAGCGCATGTTTGCAATTTGGTCTCTGGTTCCTCTGCCTCTTCTAAATCCAGCTTGCACTTCTGGGAGTTCTCGATCCACATACTGCTTGAGCCTTCCTTGTAGAATTTTAAGCATAACCTTGCTAGCGTGTGAAATGAGTGCAATTGTGCGGTAGTTGGAGCATTCTTTGGCACTGCCCTTCTTTGGGATTGGGATGTAGACTGATCTTCTCCAATCTTCTGGCCACTGCTGAGTTTTCCAAATTTGCTGGCATATTGAGTGTAGCACCTTAACAGCATCATCTTTTAAAATGTTAAATAGTTCAGCTGGAATACCATCACTTCCACTGGCCTTGTTATTTGCAGTGCTTTCTAAGGCCCATTTGACTTCACTTTCCAGGATGTCTGGCTCAAGGTCAGCAACCACACTACCTGGGGTGTACGAGACATCCATATCTTTCTGGTATAATTCCTCTGTGTATTCTTGCCACCTCTTCTTGATGTCTTCTGCTTCTGTTAGGTCCTTACCACTTTTGTCCTTTATTATGGTAATCTTTGTACGAAATGTTCCTTTCATATCTCCAATTTTCTTGAACAGATCTCTGGTTCTTCCCATTCTGTTGTTTTCCTCTATTTGTTTGCATTGCTCGTTTAAGAAGGCCTTCTTGTCTCTCCTTGCTATTCTTTGGAAATCTGCATTCAGTTTCCTGTATCTTTCACTATCTCCCTCGCATTTTGCTTGCCTTCTCTCCTCCGCTATTTGTAAGGCCTCGTTGGACAGCCACTTTGCTTTCTTGCATTTCCTTTTCATTGGGATGGTTTTCGTTGCTGCCTCCTGTACAATGTTACGAGCCTCCATCCATAGTTCTTCAGGCACTCTGTCCACCAAATCTAAATCCTTAAACCTGTTCGTCACTTCCACTGTGTATTCATAAGGGATTTGACTTAGATTGTATCTTACCGGCCCAGTGGTTTTTCCTACTTTCTTCAGTTTAAGCTTGAATTTTGCTATAAGAAGCTGATGATCTGAGCCACAGTCAGCTCCAGGTCTTGTTTTTGCTGACTGTATAGAGCTTCTCCATCTTTGGCTGCAGAGAATATAATCAATCTGATTTCGATGCTGCCCATCTGGTGATGTCCATGTGTAGAGTCGTCTCTTGTGTTGTTGGAAAAGCGTGTTTGTGATGACCAGCTTGTTCTCTTGACAGAACTCTATTAGCCTTTGCCCTGCTTCGTTTTGATCTCCAAGGCCAAACTTGCCAGTTGTTCCTTTTATCTCTTGCCTCCCTACTTTAGCATTCCAATCCCCTATAATGAGAAGAACATCCTTCTTTGGTGTCACTTCTATAAGGTGTTGTAAGTCTTCATAGAATTGGTCAATTTCAGTTTCTTCAGCACCAGTAGTTGGTGCATAAACTTGGATTACTGTGATGTTAAAAGGTCTGCCTTGGATTCGTATCGAGATCATTCTATCATTTTTGAGATTGCATCCCAGTACAGCTTTCGCCACTCTTTTGTTGACTATGAGGGCCACTCCATTTCTTTTACGGGTTTCTTGTCCACAGTAGTAGATGTGATGGTCATCCGAACTGAATTCGCCCATTCCCGTCCATTTTAATTCACTGATGCCCAGGATGTCAATATTTATTCTTGCCATCTCATTTTTGACCACCTCCAACTTACCCAGGTTCATGGTTCTTACATTCCAGGTTCCTATGCAATATTTTTCTTTACAGCATTGGACTTTCCTTTCGCTTCCAGGCATATCCGCAACTGAGCGTCCTTTCGGCTTTGGCCCAGCCGCTTCATCAGCTCTGGATCTACTTGTACTTGCCCTCCGCTCTTCCCCAGTAGCATGTTGGACGCCTTCCGACCTGAGGGGCTCATCTTCCAGCGTCATAACTTTTATATGCCTGTTGTCTTTGTCCATGGAGTTTTCTTGGCAAGGATACTGGAGTGGCTTGCCGGTTCCTCCTCCAGGTGGATCACGTTTGGTCAAAACTCTCCACTATGACCTGTTCATCTTGTGTGCCCTGCTCGGCGTAGTTCATAGCTTCCCTGAGTTCTTCAAGCCCCTTCGCCACGGCAAGGCAGTGATCCACCTCTAGGGCAGCCTTTCTCAAACTTGGGTCCCCAGATGTTTTTGGCCTACAACTCCCATCATTCCTGACCACTGGTCCTGTGAGCTAGGGCTCATGGGAATTGGTAGGCCAAAACATCTGGGGACCCAAGGTTGAGAACCACTGCTCTAGGGGATAAGCATTCGACTCATGTACCCCTTTGGGGGGGGGAATCTATTTGCAAAAGAGGGAAAATATGCAAAGCCTTACTACACATGGCTTGTGGCTCACTAGGGTGTTTGGTGGCAATCTTGCTTTGAACTGCTGAGTTTTGCAGTTTTTGCACATGTGTGTACACACACACACACATGCACACAAATGTTTAATTCTAAACCCCTGACAGTAGCCATAGGGGTTTAAGCAGTATCATTTTTTAAAAATATACAGTGTATATAGAATATGGATAGATATCTTTTCAAAATGAAAGCAAGAACATCAAGTAATACTGCAAACTCACACCCTTCTTTGAATTTATATACGTACTTAAGAGGCTCATTTATAATTATATTTTGGGACAGATTCGTGTCCTTATGTAGCTGTTTTGTTTTATACTTTCTGGAAGTCCCATGATCATATTATAAAGCAGTTGAGTTCTGCATTATAAAACAAGCCCTGATAGGAGTTGTATCTCTCTGTATTCCAATGCATTTCTTACCAGTAAAAAATATTCAGTGTGGCACAAGCAAATTTCCATTCTGAAAGTGTGGCCCAGGGGAAAAAGTTTGAGGACCACTGGCCAGCAGCAAGGGCTTGATGGAGTCGCGAAGTCATTGTTGCTTCTAGAGCCCTGTGGCAGTGGTCCTGTGCCAGTTTGGCTCCATTCCATCCTTCTGAAATGCCCCCTTACTGGGGTTTCCACTGGTTACCACCACTGGGAAAGCTACTGGTGGTTTATTCCACCTGCCATCTAAGGAGGTGCATTGCAATGCTTGAGCATCTTGCCCCGTGATGGCCAAGGCCAATCAAATCAGGCAGGGCTGGTTGGAGGGACACCCAGCACGATGGACTGAGAATCTGAAATTGTTCTGCCGACTTACGTACAAGGATCACCCCGCGTAAAGTATCAATAACTGAAGGCTAAACACAGAAGGATCTAGCTGTAGCAAGGAACCCACACCTCAGGAGGCAAGAGTACCAACCAGAATGTTAATGTACATCCCTTGGCTGCCTTGGGGCCAGGGATCAGCTAATATTTGGTAACATCTGGTCATTGTGAGCTCTTCAAGAGCCCTCTACCCCCATGAGGACTCTTGCAGATTGTAGTATGCCAATGATACCTTGCACTATTTTAATGAAACCAAGATGGACACTTCTTCTCCACAATTCAATCTTAAGTGAATCATTAAGGATGGGAAGCAAGAAGAGGGGGCTAAACAGGAACCATGAGTGATGCTGGAATGTCAGTTTTAAGTTTATTCCACCCCCTGGTATCTCAGAGTTTACCTTGCTGGCCTTCAGTATATTGATCTGTTCTTCATGTACAGTGTCTCTGTTTTTCTCCAGAAATCCATCACACTGGTACTCCACCTAGGACACAGCGAAACACAGAAGGTGTGAGTTAAGATTCTGAATATAGATTATCCTAACAAAAAAACACCCAGACATTTTTTTCAGACACAGAGATGAGCCACAAGGTTTCAAAAACTTTGCTGTTGATGGCATCCTGAATCTTATCTATGCCCGTGATGGAATCCTCAAGTGACTGGTTTGTGACTTCCCAAATTCAGTCTGAGTTGACCCACACATATATATACACACACAAAACACTGCCGGCCATCTTCTTCCTTGCCTTTCTGCTTCCAGTATGTCAGCGATTCTGAATACCAGAAACTTATAAAAGTCAGGATTTTAACATGAATCTACGGAATAACACACGAACAAGAACTATATAGAGCAGATGTTTCCTGAATGTGAGCCAACTGTGCTCTTGAGACTTTTAAGCCTCTGAAGTTCTTACGGCCTAAACTTCCAGAGAAAACCATTCCCCAGATAATAGTTAGTTTAAGGCAGAAGGCTGGACAAAAGTTACCTAGTGAAATTTACAGTGGGGTGATTGTTGTTGTTGTGGCAAATAATTCTAGCTCTTTCCCATCTATCCTCGAAGCTTAAGGCAGAAAGCACATTTCAGTCTGAACCAACAAATAAGGAAAGTATAAAAATCTCTCTCAGGTCGGCATCAAGGAAACCAGAACCAGACCTCTGAGGAAATCAGTCGTTAACAGAGAGCTAATTATAAGGATAATCAACAACATTTAGAGACCTCTCTGGAAATTGCTTTTCATTTCCTTTTCAAAACACATGCAAACCGTACATGTTAATTGAGGCCCATAAAATATGCTTATTTGCTCTGAGCTTAGTCTCCAAGCTTTTAAGAAGCAGATCTTAAAGATTGAGAAATAGATCTTTAAAACTCGCAGGCTAGAAGCATCTCCCAGAATCTTTCCTCAATACTTTAGATATCACAGATTGAGCAATAATAGTCCATAAAGTATCTCAGACTTCTTTTCAAGGATCGTTACTATGAAAAATTGCATAAATTTTTAAATTTTCATTCCGTGGAACCCTTTTCACACTTAAAGGTAAAGGTAAAGGAACCCCTGACCATTAGGTCCAGTCGCGGACGACTCTGGGGTTGCGGTGCTCATCTCGCTTTATTGGCCGAGGGAGCCGGCATACAGCTTCCGGGTCATGTGGCCAGCATGACTAAGCCGCTTCTGGTGAACCAGAGCAGTGCATGGAAACACCGTTTACCTTCCCGCCGGAGCGGTACCTATTTATCTACTTGCACTTTGACGTGCTTTTGAACTGCTAGGTTGGCAGGAACAGGGACCAAGCAACAGGAGCTCACCCCATCACGGGGATTCGAACCGCCGACCTTCTGATCGGCAAGTTCTAGGCCCTGTGGTTTAACCCACAGCGTCACCCGCGTCCCCTTTTCACACTTACTTCTCCCTATAAAAAATCCCAGAGCCCTTCTAATTTAGATCCAAACATGCAACAACAGAAGAGCCATTTACTTAAATCTGTGTGTGCCCCAATGGTCCAATGAAAATTGGCAGTGGAGGTATACATTTTTTGACCAAAACAGACAGACAAATATAGGAAGTTGGAGCCTTTCTGCACCTAACACTGACTTTCCCACTATGCTTTTGCTCACAAACACATCTGCTCTAACTGGTCTCACTTCCAGAACCAAAGCTGGACGGAGGAATGAAGCACAAGGGGGAAGGGTAGAAGGCAGGAGATCAGCCCCAACCAATGTGCCTCTTTTGCTCAGATTCCCCCAGCTGGAACTAAACAGGTATACCTTCCATGTGCAGTCTGAGAGCCATGGAAAGGAAGGGACATTAAGAAGGCCAAGCGTCCTTCAAAGAAGGACAGCCAACTTTAACAAAGAGCTTTTAACCGCATCTGATAGCAGAAGCTCCAGACTTATTTTTCTCTGATTTGTATCCATCGCTCTAACCAATCAATACATAATTATGGCCCTGCATCTAGGCCGCCAGGTATCCGTCGCAGCAGAGCAGAGGGATGGGCCTTACTCAGTGAACACCTAGGCCATTGCTCCTCTCATCCATCAAGCTGCTGTCCCATTTAACTGAACATGACTTGGCACTAGTGTGGGAGAGAGACGGTGTATGCAAGTTCTCTCCACCCATCCTCGAAGCTGTTCCTTTGAGAGTCTGCTATTATTATAACTTGAAATGCACACAAGAGAATCAAGGGGGAGAGGGCAAGGTACATTAGGCTGAGATGGTGAACCCTGTCCAAGCATACTGAGGCAGCTTCAAGGTTGACTGGAGAGTTAGACATGGGTCTCCCTGGCAGGGTTGCCAACTGTTTTTGGGGCCCTGTTCCTGTAATTTAACCATCTGGCATGAATTAAGAGTCATTTCTAAGAAGTGAGGCACTTGAATTTGCTGTTAAAAACTGCCCTACCTATTTCCTGGTCTGTTCGTTTGTTTATTAAACTTATATCCCACCTTCCTCCTTGAAGGGTGCCCAGGGCAGCTACCAGAATAAAATCTGATAAGACTATAGTGGACGCTCGGGTTGCGAATGTGATCCGTGCAGGAAGCATGTTCGCAACCCACAGCACTGCATCTGCGCACGCACGGGTTGTGATTCAGCACCTCTGCACATATACAAAGTGTGATTTAGCGCTTCTGCACATGCGCAAGCACTGAAAACTGGAAGTAACCCATTCTGGTACTTCTGGGTTCGGCGTGGTACGCAACCCGAAATTGTGCAACCTGAAGCGTCTGTAACCCAAGGTATGACTCTACATCCAAAGGTAGTAATTAAAAATGACAGCTTTAAAATCCACAGTTTCAGAATGCAGCAACGAAATTACCAGTAAAACAATGCTGGAAAACAACCATCTATAACCTTCAAATGTAATTAAAATTAACAATAAAACCAGACTGAAATTCATGCCGACATTCTGTTTGAAAAAGCAAAAACCTTTTTTAGGAGGTGCTGAAAAGAGTACAGCAAAGGTGCTTGCCTAGTGTCAATAGACAGGGAGTTCCAAAGAGAGGGAGTTCTGCTATACCACAGTGGCTCTCACCATGATGCAACTGCATGAAGCAGCTGGAGCTGGAGCTCCCATCCTACCCACCAAATGCAGGCTTTCAATTCATTCCTGCATTGCAGGTGGTTGAGCCCTTGGGGTTCTTTCCAGCTCTACAATTCTGTGATTCTAGACTAGCCTGAGCATTTGAAGATAAAGAGGAAAGTAAACACATTCTCAGAAGCTGCCACAAACCACACTCAGCCCTTCGCCACACAGAACGCAGCCGAACGCAGGACACTCTCCAGTCGCTCCTATTACCTTATCTGCAAAGTGCACAACTATAAAGGAGATGTTTGACATGCGAGGCTTCTGGAAGTGCTGGCTGCTGCCATGGCGATCGTACAGCTTCTGAGCCCAGTTCTGATCTGTTCCCTTAGGGACCTTAAAGAGAGAAAGTGAGGGAAGCAAGAGGTGTTAACACAGAAACACGTCAATATTCAGCATAAAAGCACATGCCTTATGCTGATTTTACAATCTGTTGTTAGGGTCGAGGCAGTTCTGAATGGAGATTTGCACTGCCAGTTCGTTCCGCAGCAATGATACGATTACAGCAGTTTACGGTACACGACGATGACACGACCAGTACCACTTGCACTAATCCAGCCTTCACTTACCTGTGACTCCTCGACAATTGCCAGAGCGCATGGAAATGCCATTTATGTTCCTGCCATAGTGGTACCTATTTATCTACTTGCACTGGCATGCTTTTGAACTGCTAGGTTGGCAGGAGCTGGGACAGAGCAACAGGAGCTCATGCCATCGCACGGATTCAAACCACCAATGTTCTGATTGGCAAACCCAAAAGGCTCAGTGGTTTAGACCACTGCACCACCAGCATCCCATCCCTTATAGTATACAGCATTGTACTGGGTGGTCCAAATGGGTGAAATAGTTTAAGTCAGTTTCATATGCAGAAGCCACCTATTTCTTGTCCCTGAATTCTGTTCTTGAACATGGGTGATCAATTTATCGGCCATCGCTAACAGTCACCCGAGAGCCCTGTGTTACCAGTGTATCATGCTGCGATTTCACCATGATTATGTAAAGTCTGCAAGTTGATTACACCGAGCAAGGAACTGTGTGATACATTTCTCTCCCTGACCCAAATATGCCGTAATGTGTGCATGTAATAGGAAGCCTTGCGGGCTGTGGAGGCATCATGGTGACAAAAAGATGTGAGCTATGATTTCCCCTGCCCCTGTAAAAAGTCCTCTGTGAAAGAAAATTGTCCAAAGTGCATATAATCGATTAGCTGATGGAAGCTGTAGTTCAAAACATCTGGGAGGCCCCAAGTTGGCACAAGCTGGATTAGTGTATTTTTCTTGTAGAATTTACCCAAGGACAAAACCCCTGCGCACAACTATTCTGGACATGTATATCTCACTTCTCCTCCAAGGACCTCAAGTCTACCTGCATGGCTCTTCCTTTCGTCATGTTAACCTTACATCAACCTTGCGAGGTAGGCCATAAAAGACTGTGACCGCTTAAGGTCACACAATGAGCCTGACTGATTGGCGATTTGAACCCTGATCTTTCAGATCCTAGTCCAGCCCTCTAACCACTGCAGAGGTTGGGCGGCCGTCTGTCATGTATGATCTAGTTGAGATTCCTAACACATGCAAAACTGGTACGGACCAGATATTGACTGATCTGTCCATTCCTAGCTGCAGGTAGTTAAGAGACTGAACTGAGACCTCGTCAAAACATGCTAGCACCCCAGCAACACACCAAATAGGTAAGCATCTTTGATGGCAAACTGGGACACTTGTATTGGTCAGGCTTTTCATGGCTTGAGAATAAAGAGTTTTGAGCCTTTTACTTTTATATTTACCCCAACAGTTTCCTTACAACTTTTATTGCACCATTATCACCTCTTACAGCAATGCTACTAGCGCTTGAGAAAACAGTAAACAAATATTTATGCAGAAATGAAGCACAAAGTTGATTCATTCAGGTTGCATCCTGTGTTTCGGCAAAACAAGAAAGCTCAGCACTAAAAGACAATAGCTTTTTTAAGTTTAAAGCGCTTAGTGTCTTAATTACTCAAAGCAGATATACACCTAGGAGGAAAACACGTATTTCAGCAGTAACTTGACAGCCTTTGCTTCTCTGTATCACAATCCCACACACCTCAAATGACCTATTTTATCTTCTGTTTAATTATTGTACAGAGTAACGAAGTTTATTTTTGAAAAGGCTTTTCCATAAAATTTTGCTATGCAATCAAGATAATGCCACCTTTGTTTACTCACAGCATCCTTAAAATGTGAGGATTTGACAAGAATGGAGTTTTGCACAATTTATTCTTTATGCCCTGCCATCCCACACCCCGTGTCTCTTACTGATATCCGAAAGTGCTATCCTGCTTCCAGGCACAGCCAACAGCCAAATAAAAGTAAAGGTAAAGGTACCCCTGCCCGTACGGGCCAGTCTTGCCAGACTCTGGGGTTGGTGTGCCCATCTCACTCAAGAGGCCGGGGGCCAGCGCTGTCCGGAGACACTTCCGGGTCACGTGGCCAGCGTGACAAAGCTGCATCTGGCGAGCCAGAGCCGCACACGGAAACGCCGTTTACCTTCCCGCTAGAAAGCGGTCCCTATTTATCTACTTGCACCCGGGGGTGCTTTCGAACTGCTAGGTTGGCAGGCGCTGGGACCGAGCAACGGGAGCGCACCCCGCCGCGGGGATTCGAACCGCCAACCTTTCGATCGGCAAGTCCTAGGCGCTGAGGCTTTTACCCACAGCGCCACCCGCGTCCCAGCCAAATAAAACCCGTAGCTAATTTCAAAGGAGTAAGGTAAAAGGTAAAGGGATCCCTGACCATTAGGTCCAGTCGTGGCCGACTCTGGGGTTGCGGTGCTCATCTCGCTTTATTGGCCAAGGGAGCCAGCGTACAGCTTCCGGGTCATGTGGCCAGCATGACTAAGCTGCTTCTGGCGAACCAGAGCAGCGCACGGAAACGCCGTTTACCTTCCCGCCGGAGTGGTACCTATTTATCTACTTGCACTTTGACGTGCTTTTGAATTGCTAGGTTGGCAGGAGCAGGGACCAAGCAACGGGAGCTCACCCCGTCATGAGGATTCGAACCGCCGACCTTCTAATCAGAAGTCCTAGGCTCTGTGGTTTAACCCACAGCGCCACCCGTGTCCAGGGCTAATTATTGTCATTACTACATTAGTAATTAGTAATTACTAATTACTTCAGGAATGGATTCCGTTCGTCAACCAAGGTACGACTGTATTGTTGTTGCCACCTATCTGACTGGGTTGCCCCAGCCACTCTGGGCGGTTCCCAACAAAATATTAAAAACACAATAGAACAGCAAACATTTAAAACTTCCCCATACAGGGCTGCCTTCATAAAACAAGCAAGCAAGCAAGCAAACTGTGTGGCAGGTAAGTCAGGTAGCAAAAGGATGGGGCTGCCACAGCTCTGCTCTGCTAAGCAGAGGATTATAGGAGCAGCAAAGGCAGAATTTCCAAAAGCCTTTAAAGCTTATTGCTTATCGTGACACTCGTATAGATGGAGGGTGACCAAGAACGATTCTGGCTCTTCTTACCTTGCATTCTTCATCCAGCAAGTCGAAGATACCCAGCTTGGCTTCAATAAGGTCTATGCATGGCTGGTTGTCGTAAAAATCTATAAGTGTCCAAGGGATCTGCTCCTTCATATATTCCTCCTGCTCCAGTTTAAACACATGCTGCAATGAAAAGACAGTAAAGGTCCGTCTGGATTTAGGAAAAACTAATCTGATGATAAATGAAGGAATGTTCTCAAGGGCCTACTGGGATTTTATTTTATTTTTTCAAAGCCCAGACAGTAAGTAGATGCCTAGTCACTCTCTAGATTTAATGCCTGCTTTAAATTCAGCCAGCTAGCCCTGGGGATTATCTAATTGATTTTTTATTTTTATTCTTATTCATGTTTTTATACTATATTTTATGCTACTCTTAGAATTACGGTAAGTGTTTTAAATTTGTTGTTAGCCGCCCTGAGCCTGGTTTTTGAACCGGGACGGGTGGGGTATAAATAAAAATTTTTTATTATTATTATTATTATTATTATTATTATTATTATTATTCCAAATGTCTGATTCTCAAATGGTCACACACTGGGACAGACACCCAAGGCATGGGGCCTGTGCAAAAATGGGCATTGAGAGTGAAACCAGAAGCACAGTCGTGCTGCCTTCTTCCCCGCAGGTAAGTGCTGTGTGTAAAGTGCTGTGATAATGCCAGGGTTGCAGGTTCAATCCCCATATGGGACAGCTCCATATTCCTGCATTGCAGGGGGTTGGACTAGATGACCCTTAGGGTCCCTTCCAACTTATTCTTTCCCCGCCTCTTTTAAATCTAGGCTGACTGGGAAAGCGGCACCTGAGGATCACTATTATTAGTAGAAGCAGCAGGCATTTTTATTTTCCTCTGCAGCTGAAAAAGGCTCGCTGAGTGGCTTTCGAATAGCAGTGGAATGACAGCAGCTGCCTAAGAGACACAGCAGAAAAGGAAAGGGGACTGGGAGGGAGGAGGAATAAAAAGCAAGCTCTGGCACTAATTCTTAGATGCAGAGATCTTGCAGCCATCGGCAGGAACAGGGGAAAATTGGAGGACCCTGAATTTGCTCACTGAAACTTTACAAAGTTGCATCAATAACGTTTCAGTGAAATGATTAATTTCATGGTCATTTCGAATTCCATAGGACAATGACTGGTTAGTTTTGGTTTTTGCTTTTTAAAAATTGTTTGGCTAGGGCAAGGGGGGCGGTTATCTGATGTGGGGAGGATGTTCCTTGCTTTCTTCACCTGTATTTCATTTGTTATGGAGGAGGGGAAGGGGAAATTGAAATAGTGTTGCCTGCTTTTTGTGGGGGAGAAGGGTTGACAGAGCATAAACACCATTTCTTCTCTTAAATGTATATTTTGTAGTGTCCACATTCAGCAAGGCTGGAAAAACTTTTTTTATATATATTTAAAAAATAGGGTGGGAAAACTTTTATTAGTCAGGCCATTAGACAGTTGGGAACTCAGAGCTTCCTGTTGTTGCAAACCACTGTGATATATATTTATGATACAGCGGTATATAAATATTTTTTTTATAAATAAATAAAACAAATACATGCGGTCTCTGAATCTGGGAGATGATTAAATACATTTTCAGCTACAATTTAGATACAGGCTACTCTTCCTCACAGGAGTAAGCCCCATTGAAACCAATGGACCATTACTTTAAGCAAGCATGCAAAAGATTATAGACCCACCATGAATACTGAGGGCTCGTCTGTAATTTTAACATGATAAATAATACATCCTGTTTTCAGCGAAAACAAAACAACCTCAACTGAAAGAAAGAAAAAAAAGCCTGTTGTGTGTTAAAAATGTAAAGTGGTTGGAGACCCCCTTGCCATCTTTTACACATATTAAAAAATATTTGCTTTTCTATCTATCCCTCCTTCACCACATTTCCAGACAATGTCACTGTGGAAAAATAAAAACTATAAACCCAAATTACCGAGTTGAACTGCTGCTGGAGCTTTTCATTGGCATAGTTGATGCAGAATTGTTCAAAGCTGTTCACTTCGAAAGTTTCAAACCTGCAGACCGAAGCGACATTCTCAGGTCAAGGCTACACAGAACCATTTCTAAAATCTGAGTTTGTAGTTACATTTTAATCGTTTGATTTTTATTTTTTGGGAAGCCACCCTGGGAAGATAGATAGATAGATAGATGATAGATGATAGATAGATAGATAAAACTTTATTTGCATTAGCCAATGGCCATAGCAACAGTAAAACATTACAGTATACACAGAAAAGGAAATTTGATGTAAGAGCACAATTTAAAGTCCTGAATCAGCCGTCAGTTAGTGGCCCTTATTCTGATTGCCCCTGCTATGAACCTAGCAACCTTTGCTGTTATCTGCTCATTTTGATCTGATAGAAGAGAGGACATTGCGGCAGTGGCTGAGCGCCCTGGGATGGTTAGTACGAGTGGGGTGAGGATCTCGTTCCTCAGGTCTTTGTAGAGAGTACAGGACAGGAGGACGTGGGCCGCTGTTTCGGAGCTACCATCTCCACAGGGGCAAAGACGGGATCTTTTGGAAACGACCCTCAAGTACCGCAGATGGCAAAACATCCAGTCTTGCAAGTGTAAAAGCATGTCTGCATTTTGGGATAATAAGTTTGTGCAGATATGGGGCCAGAGAATCAAAATGGAGAGGTGGAAAATGAACATACCAAGGGCAGAATTTCCTTATAGCAGCCAGGTTGTTCTGATGCTCAATATCTTTTAGACACTGACCAATTAGACTGTTTGCTTTAGTAGGGGCCACCCTGGGAATATGAGGCCCCCACTGTACTTCTCTCTCTCTCTCTCTCTCTCTCTCTCTCTCTTTCTCTCTCTCTCTCTCTCACACACACACCTCCTTCCTGAAGGTACTTCCTCTACCGCCTCAGGATACTGGGCTACAAGGGTCACTGGCCTGATCCAATACGGCTCTTATGTTCTGAATGACCTAAACATCTAAATAAGCACCACCTTTCTCTCTGTCGCTGTCTCCCTCCCTCCCTCCCTCTGTATTTATTGCTGGGAAAGAAGAAGGCAAAAACATGAGCTTCTTTGTATTCAATTAATAAAGCTTTTGAGAAGATAAAAAGGCAGCTAAGGCGGAACACTTCCACTGGACCATAAAGATAAAGGGCTTAAAATGTATTTTTGTTGTCATTTTTTAAGGGCTGCATTTGCAACTCTCCAGGCTCTGCAATCTTGTTATTTAATACAGGCGGCATTCAGTTAAAAATGTCCCCCAATTTTCCCGATTTTATCAGATTAAGAGCTCCTCTATTGTCATATATAACAGCTTAACTCTAACAGAGCAAGAGAACTGAAGGCTTAAGATAAAACCATTGGCTTAAGATAAAACCATTAACTTTTACAGTTTGTAAGTGTGCCGCTCCAATGGAAATCCAATCCCCCCCATTTTGAGGTCGATTAAGGAAAGTTCTGCTCAAAGACTCAGATTTAGGCTGTTAAAAATGTATTTGTGATATTGCGATTTTAGCATGCAGCCTAAAAACTGGGAAATGAGCTGTCCCTTTGTCTCCACGAAAGAAGGCACAAATACGGAATACAAGATGTTTTCCTATGATGTAGGATGAACCAGAAATTTCAGAAGAGCAGCTCTTCTGGATAGTGGACCAAAGGCCTGTCTCATCTGGCTTATTATTTTCCAGAATGTCCAATGCCTCTGGAAAGACCATGAACACAACAAAGTATATGCTCTGATAGTCTCTACATTAGACTACTGCAACGCGTTCTATGCAGGGCTGCCTCTGAAGACGGTTTGGAAACTTCAGCTGGTGCAGAATTCGGCAGCCAGGCTGCAAGACGGTTTCAGCATATAACCCCAATCCTGGCCTGACTGCACTGGCTGCCAAACAGTTTCTGGGCCCAATTCAAAGTGCTGGTTTTGACCTATAAAGCCTTAAACGGCTCAGGAACACAGTACCTCAAAGACCACCTCTCCTTATATGAACTGACCCAGATCCTGAGATCATCCTCTGAGTCCCTTCTTCGTGTGCCTCCTTCATTAGAAGTCCGAAGGGTGGCAACATAAGAATGGGCCTTTTCTGTGGTGGCTCCCGGTGTGTGGAATGCTCACCCCAAGGAGGCAAAAATGTTTCTCTGTAACCAGGCCTTTGGCTGACAGAATATTCTATGGCCTTTTAAGTTTGTTGTGGGAGAGGGGTTATTGGTTTGCTTTTGCTTTAGTATGTATTTTGTGTTCACATTTTGTAATTTCAAAGTTGTGAACTGCCTTGTGCTCTTCAGATGAAGGCCGGTACTCAAAATAAACGAATAAATGAAATGGAGGCAGCAGCTCTCTCCCACCGCTTCTCCACAGCAATTAGTATTCATGGTCATTCTGCCTCTGATCCTGGAAGTATAACCATCAAGACTAGTAGACACTGATAGCCTTATCCCTGGTGAATTTGTCTAATCCCACTTTAAAGCCAACTAAATTGGTGGCCATCACCACATTCCGCTGGCAGGGAGGACAAAACCACATTTCCTGCAATGACACATCAGCCCAAATCCGATGAGGATAGCCTGGGCTGCCAAATATGCAGGGTAACAAACTAAGTGAAAAACAGAGTTTTACTTTTTCTTTCCGAGTGTGAACTGTAAACATGGGAAGTCGCCAGTCCTAGCCTCACCTCACACCACACAACCCACCACCTCCCAGCCTCAGTTTCCCCATTTGCAATACTGAGATAGTAACAGTGATCCCTCTTGCAGGATTGCCGTTACTGAGCAGGGCGTTGTACAAAAATGTGTGAATAAAACGAACTTGCTTGTGCAAACTTCCCGCCCCATCTCTCTCCACCATCAGGGTCCCCTTCCAGATTGGGCCCACCATTCACTTCTTTTTAAAAACAACAACACCATTCACACAAGAGTTAACTGGGGGCATCTGACTGGCCAATCTGTGAACAGAATGCTGAATGACATGGGACTTTGGCTCTTATGCCCTTATGAATTCAGACATGACACACAAAACACCAGAGACAGGCTCAAGAGTACTTGTCAACACAATGTATGAAAAGACCCTAAGGCTGGAAACATTGCGGAGTTTTTAAAAGTAAGATAGAGAGATGGTATTATAAAGCCTAAGTTACTAATTCCCTTTTTCTTCTTCTTTGTTGTCTGGCTCTTCTTTCTCAACAGAAACCCAAAGCACAGACATGCCTAATTTTTTAAAAATTAATAATGCATCCAGTCATAGTTATAGCTCGTCTTCTTCCAGATAAAAACAAAACCATGTATACAGGGGTTTATCCAATTTCATTCTCACAGCTACTTGGGCTAGGCTGAGAAAAGATTTACTGGGCCCAAAGTCAGCCCAGGAGTTTCAAGACTGAACGGGGATTTGAACCCAGATCTCCACAACACTAACAGCTACAGCACACCAACCTTCTGCAAAACAGAATTATTTTCTTTTTATTTCTGAAAAAATCAGAAGCTGCAATTATACACTCCCCAGGGAACCAAAACATTCTGCAGGATGAGTACTGGACTAAGTCTGAAAGAAGCATTGCTTATCATGAAAAATGTAAAGCCACAGAGATTTCAAATTGAAGATGAAAACAAAATCTTAAAAACACGTACAATTTGCCAAAATGTTTTAGCTTTCTGGAGTGCTGGGCATTTTTGAATCCTGGAAACACCTAGTAAGTTTAATAAGACACTGGTGGTTTTGCTGGAAAGCCATAACCAAAGGATTAGCCTGCCCACAAAGATTTGAAAAGATCCAACTGTCCACAGTGTATGTTTCTCTATGCAGAAGATATGCTTAACTTTTGTCTTCCAAGCCCATTAGAAGCTTTAAGAGCATTAATAATTTACTTGCCTGGAGCTTGAGGGTTATAACTTCTGGTTTCAAAGCTGGAAAAACGGCCATGGAAAACTCAAGTAATTTAGTTCAAGACTTCTGCTTAACTCACCAGGCTACCTGACTTCCAGGGCACATGGTTATTTTATTAGAACTATGTGTGGGCATAAAGAGAGCTGGACCATAAAGAAGGCTGATCGCCGAAGAATTGATGCTTTTGCATTATGGTGCTGGAGGAGACTCTTGAGACATTCTTAAGGAAATCAGTCCTGAGTGCTCACTGGAAGGACAGATTGTGAAGCTGAGGCGCCAATACTTTGGCCACCTCCTGAGAAGAGAAGACTCCCTGGAAAAGACCCTGATGTTGGGAAAGATGGAGGGCACAAGGAGAAGGGGACGACAGAGGACAAGATGGTTGGACAGTGTTCTCGAAGCTACTAACATGAGTTTGACCAAACTGCGAGAGGCAGTGGAAGACAGGAGTGCCTGGCGTGCTCTGGTTCATGGGGTCACGAAGAGTCGGACACGACTAAATGACTAAACAACAACAACAACATGTGTGGGCAACCTGTATCTTCTCAAGTTGCATGATGCCCTCAGGAACCTTCTGCAGGGCAGACTGAACAAGTTCTAAAGCTATGAAAACCACAGAGAAAGTCTGAAATGCACAATCCAGGGATATCCTACGCTTAAAAAATAATAATAGAGGCTTCAAGTGAAAATCACCTTCCATTATATTTTACAATTTGTCAAGCTCTCTCACATTCTTTGATTAAGTGACTCCAGATTTTTAGCTGTTGGGAGGCAGTTCTAGGCCCGACTAAAATGTGTCAAATATGGCTGAACATGAATTAAAACTCTCTCGCCAGCAGATTTCCACAAGCGTTTCCATTTGGAACCTTAGCTTTGGACATGATGATGTATGATCCCTTGCCATATCCCCAAGATACATTTCAGTATATAACAAATTGAGGTGGGTAAAAATTCACTGCATGTACCAGGCCATGGCTGCATGCTGTTTGTGTTAATTTGATGAAAGGCATGCAAATAAAGTATGCATACTAATGACAACGGTGCAACCCATGATAAATTTTGACCATGGCCCATTGTGCTCAGCTTACTGTCCCTTTCCTTCTCCCATAAGAACATAAGCTTTTAATGTTTGCTGCTGTATTGCCTCTCTCACCCTGACCTAGCCACTGTGATCCACGCAAAGGTCACCTCCAGGCTTGATTATTGTAACTCGCTCTACGTGGGGCTGCCCTTGAGACTGACCCAGAAACTCCAGCGGGTGCAGAATGCGGCAGCGAGAATCCTTATGGGGTCCTCACCGCGGGATCACATTCACCCAGTGCTATACCAGCTGCACTGGCTCCTGATAGAGTACAGGATCAGGTTTAAGGTGCTGGTTTTAGCCTTTAAAGCCCTACACAGCCTAGGACCCTCGTACCTACGGGACCGCCTCTCCTGGTATGTCCCATGGAGGACCTTACGGTCTTCAAACAAAAACATCTTGGAGGTCCCGGGCCACAGGGAGGTTCGGCTGGCCTTGACCAGAGCCAGGGCTTTTTCGGCCGTGGCCCTGATCTAGTGGAACGCTCTGTCACAAGAGACTAGGGATCTGCGGGACTTGACATCTTTCCACAGGGCCTGCAAGACGGAGCTGTTCCACCAGGCCTTTGGCCAAGGCACAGTCTGACCCCCTCCTTCTGTAATCCTCACAGAACTCTAGCCCAATGGTTGCCATTAATTTGATTTTGAATTGATTTTAGAATGAATTGATTTTAGATTGCTGTGTTACTTTTCTTGTTAGCCGCTCTGAGCCCGGCTTCAGCTGGGGAGGGCAGGAGATATATATAATTATTATTATTTTGTTGGAAGCTGCCGAGAGTGGCTGGGGCAACCCAGTCGGGTGGGTGGTATATGAACGTAAATTCCCCATCCTTCTCCCCTTTGATGCAACCATTCAGTATGACCACTTCCAGCTTGTTAGACAAGCGCAATAGGCACAGGCCTGCATAGTTGCAACCCTTAACTTCTGAGTGCCTGATTGGTATAGAATGGGCTTCCTCTAAGATGGGAGGCGATTCGTGGAAGTGCGCATACAAGTCATCGTCAGACTGGCCAATTCTGGCATTTAAGTCTCCTGCCACTATCACTGAGGCTGCAGGGAACTGATTCATCAGCTTGTCAATGTACGATTCCAGCCTGGACCAGATGTTTTTTAGGGTGGTGTATGAGAAAAAGATTATTATTATAAGAAGAGCCCTGCTGGATGAGACCAAAGGCCCATCTAGTCCAGCCTTCCTGTTCTCACAGTGGCCAACTAGGTTATTCTGGAGAGGCCAGCGGGACGCAACTGGGCTCCACCGCTTCGTTTCTGCGATTTGTGTCTATGCGGACGTTTCATTAGAGAGAGGGGCAACAACGAGCGACGACAGCAGCTAATTCTCACCAGCATCCCTAGCAGATAAAGCTCTTTTGCTGAAGAGATCATATTCCTGACGTTTGCTGGCAAAGCTCATTGCACCGAAGCGTCTCTTTGATCAATTAAACGATGCCACTTAGCCCAGTTTTTCTTTTTTTAGGGCAGTGACTCCCAAACCCCTTCTCTGACAAATAGGCATAAGCACCAGATGGTGGGTGAAGAAAATGAATTTCACACTAATAGACACCCCCTTGCCTAACTTAATCTTTCACGGGTATTAGCCTTCAATTCAGATTCCTGTTCTCAGCTCAGATGTCTCTGACTGGCAAGCTTCCCCCCCCCCCCTTTTTGCATTGGTCTTATGCCTCTATCTTTTTTCCTGTGTCGCTAATAGCTTTTGGCTTGTCAAACCTCTATCCTTGGCAGGGGGAACTCTCTCTGAAATCAAGAGAACTTGTACGGATTTATTAGGTTACTTTAAAAAAAAAAAACCTTCAATTTTCAAACCTCTTTTGTCCCATTGATCAAGGAATTGGAGCCCCTCTTCTGTGACAAAAGGATAAAGAAGTTGGGTTGTTTTTTGTTTTAGGAAAATAGTGATGATGGGAGATGGAGACAAAGTGAATATAATTATGAATGATGTGGACAGAGAAAAATTTTCTTTCTGCACTCATAAAACCAGAAGTTGGGGTCACCCAAACAAGTATGATTGACAATAGACACAAGTCAGACAAAAGGAAGCACTTATTCACACCATGATTAACTTATGGAACTCATTGCCACAATATGTGGTGCTGACCGCTAGCTTAGTTTCTTTTAAAAAGGATACAATTGGAATCTCCATTAATCAAGACATAATCAAGACATGACTAACACTGTTGGAAACAGAGGGCTGTACTACCTCACAGGACTGTTGTAAGCAGCAGCAAAATTATATATGCAAAGTACCCAGTACTCCACAGCTGTGATTCTCAAACTGGCATTTAGCTGCGGCTGCAACTGTGGGCACGGAAGACGCATGGGGTCTGCACTTGTTTCCCAATTGCAGTTTATTTATTAAATTTGCAAACCACCCTTTATCCATAGATCTCAGGGTGGTTCACAACATAAAAAGAGCTACCTCTCTTTCAATCAGTTTTGCAAATAACTTCCTCCACAGTCTCAGCAAAAGTCTCGGCCTGCATTTGAGTAAAGGTAAAGGGACCCCTGACCATTAGGTCCAGTCGCGAACGACTCTGGGGTTGCGGCACTCATCTCGCTTTACTGGCCGAGGGAGCCAGCATTTATCCGCAGACAGCTTCCAGGTCATGTGGCCAGCATGACAAAGCCACTTCTGGCGAACCAGAGAGGCACGCAGAAACGTCGTTTGCCTTCCCGCCAGAGCGGTACCTATTTATCTACTTGCACTGGTGTGCTTTCGTACTGCTAGGTTGGCAGGAGCAGGGACCGAGCAACAGGCGCTCACCCCGTCACGGGGATTCAAACCGCCGACCTTCTGATCAGCAAGCCCTAGGCTCTGTGGTTTAACCCACAGTGCCACCCGCGTCCCTTTGCATTTGAGTAAGCCTCCTTAAAAGTGCTATATAAATTCTGCCAAGTATTACTGTTATGTTTTCCTGCATGGATAAGCAAACGGCCACCCCATCAGCACACACGGCTCTAACCATTTTGCAAATTGCAATGCAAACAATCTCAAGCGTCCAGCGGAAACCTTGTCCTGGCAAATGAAAACAAGCTTTCTGCCTACCCGTAAATGTCCAGCACCCCGATAAACGAATGCTGCTTGACCGTGGTGTGCAGGGCCTTGTTGATGTGCTGCACAATCCAGTTGAACAGCTGGGCATAAATGTGCTTGGCCAGCGCATTCCTGGCGTTCACAACCTGCTGGACAGACATGTTCTTGATATAGGTCTCCGAAGTGGTGACCAGCTTCCGATGGCAAAGCCAGTGCTCCATTTGGCTGTGCTCTACTCCCAGCAATCTGCAAAAATTATGCAGGTGTTCATCCTGTTTCTAGGATATAAAGAAAGACATCCAATTCAGCAAAGCATGCGATGGGGGACACGGACCAGATGACAAGAGCCCGCCCACCCCTCTGGTTAATGGGGGAAAGGAAGAGAGGGATGGAGGCTTCCGTTTTGACAGCTGAAGCTCACTTTGAGCGATGAGGCTTGTTTACAGAATTGTGCTCCCAGTTTCATTTATTCCAAATGAAGCCATGTCCAAATTCAGCTCATAAGGTCATCAAGGCTCTTAACAACCTCACTGCTATTTTAACCAGTCTCAGATTTGCCATATGCTGCTATTTTACCCATGATTTCCCACCTCCTATTGGTGCAGTAATAAAGCTGCTAGCACATTTGCAAAGCTAAGCAGGGTCCGGTATGGCTTCCAATTGGATGGGGGACCATGTGTTGAGATTCTTGCCTTGCGGGGGTTCGGCTAGATGACACTCGGCATCCCATCCAACTCAACAGTTCTATGATTCTATGTAGACCAGTGGTGGGCCAAAGGTGGGCTGGGATCTACTAGAGAACCTCTGTGTAGATTAGCAAAGTATCTTACTTCCAAATACAGTCATACCTCAGGTTATAGCTGCTTCAGGTTGTGTTCTTTTGGGTTACGGACTGCTGAAACCCGGAAGTACCGGAATGGGTTACTTCCGGGTTTCAGCGGTAGCACATGCGCAGAAGTGCTAAATCGTGCTTTGCGCATGCGCAGAAGCTCCGAATCGCAACCTGCGTGTGTGCAGACGCGCCGCTGCGGGTTGCAAATGTGCATCCCGCATGGATCACGTTCGCAACCCAGGCTTCCACTATATTTAAAAACAGGACCTCTCCACACCCTGCGGCCAGTTAGATAACGGAAATGAAGAACGTTTACTATGGTGCCCTCCTTTCAACAGTGTTTGATTTTCATGCCTATTCCATCACCACTTCCTTTGGAAAACTTGCCACATACTTCTATTTTGGAAAATGAGGAGGAAAAGCAGCAGCAGGAGGAGTTTCCGTATTTTTCGCTCTATAGGACGCACTTTTTCCCCTCCAAAAATTAAGGGGAAATGTGTGTGCGTCCTATGGAGTGAATGCAAGCTCCTTGGCTTCAGCGATAGCAACGCGAAGCCTCCGAAGCGCGGAGGGAGTGCTCCCTCCACACTCCGGAGGCTTCGCGTTGCTTTCGCTGAAGCCTGGAAAGCGAGAGGGGTCAGTGCGCTCTGGAGGCTTCGGGTTCCTTTTGCTGAAGCCGGGAGAGCAAGACTCTCCTGGCTTCAGCAGAGAGGGAGAGCTGCGCAGCCCCCCTTCAGCCAAGCGGGAGGAGAAATGGAAGGGGCTCCGTTTCTCCTGCCGCTTCGCTGAAGGGGCGCTGAGCAGAGAGGGGGAGATTTTTTCCCCTTGTTCTGCTCCTCTAAAACAAGGTGCGTCCTATGGTCGGGTGCGTCCTATAGAGCGAAAAATGTGGTACTTTGCATTGCTTATTTCCAGAGCAAACATAGCTTTAAACACCCCCTGCTTTACAATGGCATACACCTACAACTAGGATCAAGGTAAATTTGAGCCTCACACTTATTTAACAATGAGAAACTGCATGAAATTGGGCAGCCAGCAATTTTAAAACAGGGGCCATGTCTTGAACTGAGCAAGGACTGAAGGGTCAGGAATGTGGTTCTGTGCCACATGCCTCAAGGCAATACCTCCGAACCTGACTGTGAACAGCAACTGAGGGACCACTCAAGTTTTTGCCATGTGCTCCTTGGCAATTAACTGCCATACACAAGCCAGGACAGAGACAAACAGCCCATTTGCTGTTGCTCCCCTGTAAGAAGTGTTGTGAGTAGAGGGCCACACAAAGCCAATCTCTTCTCTACGCAATCACATTCTGTTACACCAAGTTGCCTCATCACTAATTAAACGAGTTAACAGACGGATCTAGCGTCACAGAGCTGCACTTACATTTTAATTAAATAACACCAATGATATTAAGGGAAGACAACGCTACAAGAGAAGATTTGTTTATGTGCCCAATTGATCAAAGCCCTGAAATTAAAACAGCCCATCTCTTGGGTAACAGCGACACTGCAAAAGCACATTTTAATATTTTAATTAAGGCAGAAAACTTCCCTGAAACAGGACATCACAATTGCCACAGATTTAACAGAGCGCTAGATAAAGGTAAAGGGGCCCCTGACCATTAGGTCCAGTCGTGGCCGACTCTGGGGTTGCGGCGCTCATCTCGCTTTATTGGCCGAGGGACCAGGCGTACAGCTTCCGGGTCATGTGGCCAGCATGACTAAGCCGTTTCTGGCAAACCAGAGCAGCACACAGAAACGCCATTTACCTTCCCACCAGAGTGGTACCTATTTATCTACTTGCACTTTGATGTGCTTTTGAACTGCTAGGTTGATAGAAGCAGGAGCTGAGCAACGGGAGCTCACCCCATAACAGGGATTCGAACCACTAACCTTCTGATCGACAAGTCCTAGGCTCTGTGGTTTAACCCACAGCGCCACTGTTTATATTATTGTATTCATACTGCTTGAATAAGAAGCATGTAAGAGATGAAAGGGGAACTGCTAGTACACCTTTAGAGCAGATTCCCCTTTTTTAGATGTGTTAGTGTTACTCATGAGCTTGTGTTTTGTTCAGGCATTTCGATTTGGGAGGTACGGCTGCTGCTTTAAGGACCAGCACACTCTGAATACTTTCCCCATGCTTAACCTACACGTTTGTAAGGCGAGAAATACAAGAGTCTTCGGTTCTCTAACCGCAAAGCTAAAATTAGCTGCTCCCCAGACTTATAGAATCCCAGCACTGCAGAGTTGGAATATAACCTGAGGGTCATCTAGTCCAACCCCCTGCAATGCAGGAATATTTTGCCCAGCAGTGGGGGGGCTTGAACCCATGACCCCAAGATTAAGAGTCTCATGTTCTACCGACTGAGCTATCCTACAAGCTTAGGCAAGTGGGATAGCTATAGCACAATCCCGATAGAGCCCTAAAGTATTTTATCAGAGTTTGGGGACAAAACAAATGGCACAAATGGCCTTTTCCATGTTTACCGTATTCCTGAGATTGTATTGTTGTTTTAAACTGTTTTTAACACAGTTGTACCTCGGGATGCGAACGGGATCCATTCCGGAGCCCCGTTCGCATCCCAAACGGAACGCAAGACACGACAACGCGTCTGCGCATGTTGCGTTTTGCTGCTTCCGCGCATGCGCGTGATGTCATTTTGAGCATCTGCGCATGCGCGAGCGGCGAAACCCGGAAGTAACACGCTCCGTTACTTCCGGGTTGCCGCGGAGCGCAACTCGAACGAGCTCAACCCGAAGCACATTCAACTCAAGGTATGACTATATTGTGTTTTAATTGTTGTGACATGTCCTGGGGCCTCAGGGTGAAGGACAGGTAATTAATTAATTAATTAATTAATTAATTGTTACCATTATTATTATTATTATTATTATTATTTATAAAAAGCAGCAGCAACAACGCAGAGAACTTACTGATATACTGGAGGATTCTCCATCACGTTCTGGTTGAAGGTCCACATTTCCTAAGTGCAGGATAGCGGCGAGTATCTTAAAAATGGCCAACTGATGGGAATCCTTCACTCCTGAAAGAAACAACCAATATCTAGTCTTCACAGAGGGAATGTGCCTGGAGAATTGCTTTCACGTGGCTGCAGGAGATCTATAGGGTTTGATTCCTGTTCCTGCCCTAAGAATCTCAGCCTTAAAATAACAGCAGTAACAACATTCCTATTTCCAACTCTCCTGGTTCCAAGCATATGCATGAATGTTTGGGCAATGCCTGTTTGAATCTCAAGTCAGAGAAGGGCCTGAATTAATTTTTGGTATCTTGGGGGTAATATAGCACCACCCACTATGCAAAGCAAAACAAGACTTGTACAAAATAAGAGAAATTATGATATCCTGCCCAGTTTGCATAATCTATACAGGGGACAGAAACCAATTCAATGGTGCAAAATTTGGAATAACAGGTGCAAAATTGCTGTTGGACAACAACTCCCATCATCCCTCGCTAGCAGCACCAGTGGCCAGGGATGATGGGAACTGTAGTCCAACAACAGCTGGGGACCCAAGTTTGCGAAACACTGATAGGCAACCACTATTGGGCTAGATCAGGCATAGGCAAACTTGGCCCTCCAGATGTTTTGGGACTACAACTCCCATCATCCCTAGCTAACAGGACCAGAGGTCAGGGATGATGGGAACTGTAGTCTCAAAACATCTGGAGGGCCGAGTTTGCCTGTGCCTGGGCTAGATGGACAGACACTCAGATTCAGCACAAACCAAAACAGATTTTAATGGATTGATTAATTGGCACAAAAATGCGGATGAGTAAATAATTTTTTGAAGAAAAAGCATACATAATATTTTTAACTAATACCTGCACATATTCCAGGAAGCACCATCTTAGAAGCATTTCCTCCCTTGCAGAAAACTAGGATGGTGGTGTGAATACCTCTTGTCAGCCATAGATTTTTGCGAACACTTTTATTAAAATGAATTAACAAACCTGCGGTCTGATTAAAAATCTTTGGAGTGAATCATCTACTAATTTAACCAATTCATTGACTAGCACGGCAACATCAATTGCCATGGCGAGGAAAGCACGAATAGCTATATGCCCGCAAAGCATTATTCAAATTAAATAGGTAGACAAGCAAGGCAAAGCTGACTAGGTGTGTGTGTTTGGGTGTGTTGCGGTTGCATGCAAGAACACACCCACACCCAAATGCCTTCAAGGCTCATGAGATCACACTAAAGCTCCTGAGGGGTTATGCGGGCGCCTTCTGCAAAGGACAGACATATCATCCAAATGTTCCACTGGGAAACCATCCAAGTCATCTTTTAAACAATCCCTTACCAAGCAGAGTGAAGGCATGCCTGGTTTTCTCAAAGTCGTCTGCATCATCCACTCCTTCGATGGATGTGTCTCCTCCCAAAGAGGTGTACAAAAAGTTTTCGGCAGGCACTGGGGGGAAAGAAACAGAGAGCGTTGGTTTGTAAAAGTGAAACACTGCCGAACGTCAGCTCCAGCAATGGCCAGCGATGATGGGAATCTCAGTTCAGTAACATCTGGATGGGCAAAGGTTCCCCACATGTGTGCTAAATCGTACTGAGTTTGACGTACTTCTAATGCAGCCTTTCTCAACCTGTGGGTCCCCAGATGTTGTTGGACTACAACTCCCATCACCCCTAGCTAGCAAGGCCAGAGCTCAGGGATGATGGGAGTTGTAGTGCAACAACATCCGGGGACCCACAGGTTGAGAACCGCTGTAATCTAATGCGTTGACTTGGAACTCCAGATCACACATAGTGCTTTTCGCATCATGACTCCCAAAGCAGATGCACTGGCTTTGTGGCAGCAGTCTCGCGGCCACTTACTGGGGCAGGTGTGGTGTGGGTACATCAGCAGGAATAATAATAATAATAATAATAATAATAATAATAATAATAATAATAAATTATTTATACCCCACCAATCTGGCTGGGTTTCCCCAGCCACTCTGGGCAGCTTCCAACAGAATATTAAAATACAATAATGTATTAAACATTAAAAGCTTCCCTAAACAGGGCCGCCTTCAGATGTCTTCTAAAAGACTGGTAGTTGTTTTCCTCTTTGACATCTGGTGGGAGGGCATTCCACAGGGCGGGTGCCACTACCGAGAAGGCCCTCTGCCTGGTTCCCTGTAACTTGGCTTCTCGCAGCAAGGGAGCCGTCAGAAGGCCCTCAGCACTGGAACTCATGTCCGGGCAGAATGATTAGGGGGGAGACGTTCCTTCAGGTATACTGGGCCAAGGCCGTTTAGGGCTTTCAAGGTCAACACCAACACTTTGAATTGTCCTCGGAAACGTACTGGGAGCCAGTGTAGGTCTTTCAAGACTGGTGTTATGTGGAACGCTCTATTGGCTCTCCCCGCGGCCTCCTCACTTCTTCCTGGTAAGTGGCAGCAACACTGCTGCTGAGAAGCTAGCATTGCCCCATAATGACGTAAGGAGAGCCCCGCAGGAGAAGTCCAATGGCCCATCTATTCTCAGCATCCTATTCTCAACCAGATGCCCGTGGAAAGCCTGCAAACAGGATTAAAGCACAAGAGCACTCTCGCCTTTCCAGAAACTGGAGCAAGTTGCCCATGGGTGAGACAAATCGGTCTCAAGGTATACCATTTTTGTTGTTGTTTAGTCATTTAGTCGTGTCTGACTCTTCATGACCCCATGGACCAGAGCACGCCAGGCACTTCTGTCTTCCACTGCCTCCCGCAGTTTGGTCAAACTCATGCTGGTTGCTTCGAGAACACTGTCCCACCATCTCGTCCTCTGTCGCCCCCTTCTCCTTGTGCCCTCAGTCTTTCCCAACATCAGGGTCTTTTCCAGGGAGCCTTCTCTTCTCATGAGGTGGCCAAAGTATTGGAGCCTCAGCTTCACGATCTGTCCTTCCAGTGAGCACTCAGGGCTGATTTCCTTCAGAATGGAGAGGTTTGATCTTCTTGCAGTCCATGGGACTCTCAAGAGTCTCCTCCAGCACCAGAATTCAAAGGCATCCATTCTTCGGCGATCAGCCTTCTTTATGGTCCAGCTCTCACTTCCATACATCACTACTGGGAAAACCATAGCTTTAACTATACGGACCTTTGTTGGCAAGGTGATGTCTCTACTTTTTAAGATGCTGTCTAGGTTTGTCATTGCTTTTCTCCCTAGACAACATCTTAAACCAGCTGGCATCTCAGACCAGGTGAGACCTCTACCTGGTTTATCTTCATGGGCATGTCAATATTTCATTCAAGCGGTACTGACTTCCTCTTAGTGTTGCCAGCATCTGAGAGAGGCTGTCCTTTAACATTTCAAACACTGTGGTGCTCTACCGCCTCTTGAGGCAACACAGTCCAGAGTGGTCTGAAGGATTTCAAAACAGCACCTGAAGTGCGGTTTTCATCTTCAGTAACATTTACTCCAAATGCAGCAATTTGCCATTTCCCATGACATGCTGATGGGGCTGTTCTGACCTGCCCCGTGGCTTCAAAACGAGTCAAGCTGAAATAACAGAAACATGCACACATCTTGCACTGGAGAACAAAAAGATTTCTAAGTTGGAAATAAAAAAAATAAACCCACAGTTTGTTTTTCGACTGCTGGCATATGGGAGTAAACCTTGGCTGGACTGCTTAAAATGTATATTTTCTACCTGATTATACACTAAAAAAACTTTTTTGTTTATGATTAGCTCAGTGGTTCTGCCTGATTAAGTGTGCTTCCAGTGAACTCCTCCTGAGGACAGCGAGCAAAGTCCTTTTCTTTCTAGCTTTCCGTTTTATCTTCCTCTAATCAAAACGGCATAGCTTTATGTGAAACTTTCAAGGGATTTAAACATCCATTTCAATATATGCTTCATGATGACTTGTGGACCAAGTAGGGAGCCCTCAAGGGAAGACAGAGGACTGACAGAAAAAGCAGTGTGGTGTTTTTGTGAGTCCAGTGAATGAGGGCATTTTAGCGCTTGTATAATGACTTCCCACACCTCTGAAACCTATGGACCCATTAACAAATGCATACCAGTGGGTGGAATTCTCAAGGATGGGTGAAAATATTCCTACTTACAGACTGCCCTTTTACCCTTTACCTTCACCATGGTGGGTCACAAGGATGTAAAAACAAAAGCAAAAAACCAATAAATAAAACCACAGCTTATATTATCATTTATTTATTTAATAACTGCCTTCTTCGTTGGTCTCAAGACAATTTACATACAAACAACTAAAACAGTACAAAAAACCATCAACTAATGATAGGTTTTCACACAATACAGAAAAGGCACAGGCCTTTTAACCCAGCAGGAAAAGCTTACCAACAAACTAAAATATATTCAGCTGTTTCCAGAAAAATCATAAAATAAAACCACAAAAACAACCAAAGGCAAAACAACAAATAGGGGACAGAAAGACACCCAACCAACCAACGGCCTGGATAAAAGACTGTGTGGGGTTTTAATATGAGATGGATTGCTCACACATGCAAGTCACACTCAATGTCTCAACCATCAAGAGACAGGCATGCTTGTGCCAGCTTGCCATAAATACTATGTCTCCAGCAGGGGAGCCATGTCAGGTCTATTCCAACAAACACAACAGAAAGTTTTATGGCACTTTCCACAAAAGCCTATCCTGATCTGTAGGTATCATACTATAGATAAAATTATAAGACGGTTGTCATGCTGCAGTTCACATGGCTACCAATAGGTGGCCACGGCAACTCCTACATCACAACAGACCGGCAGGCAGGCAGGCAGGCAAGCAAGCAAGCAGTGAGGGGCAGGGCAGGCAGCCCAGATGAGCTGTTTCAAGTAGAGTGGGAGGTGCTTCAGAGAGCAGTTTGCAAACTGCTCTCTGAAGCACCTCTCTCCCTCCATTAAACATAGCTTGCATACACTCAGGAAAGCCAATAAAAGCTTAGATCACAGTCACTTTGTTTTCATGAGACTGTGTCTATTTGTGTGTTACGCACACACACAGAGTACATTGCCTATACAGTGGATGCTCGGGTTGCGAACGTGATCCGTGCGGGAAGCACGTTCGCAACCTGCAGCGTTCGCAACCTGTAGCGGCGCTTCCGTGCACGCCGCAATTCCGCGCTTCTGCGCATGCGCAAGTGCCGAAACCCAGAAATAACCCGTTCTGGTACTTCTGGGTTCGGTGCAGTGCACAACCCGAAATCGCACAACGCAAAGCGTCTGTAACCCAAGGTATGACTGTAAAACAAAAGGGGACCCATTAAAATTCACAGATACGCATTTTATAAAATTCATTGCAATTCATTCTCTGTGGCGATTTGCCATTCTCTCCGAAGCATGTTCATACCTGCTACTCCCCGCCCCCATATTAATGTACAGTGGTACCTCGGGTTAAGTACTTAATTCGTTCCAGAGGTCTGTACTTAACCTGAAACTGTTCTTAACCTGAAGCACCACTTTAGCTAATGGGGCCTCCTGCTGCCGCCATGCCGCCGGAGCACGATTTCTGTTCTCATCCTGAAGCAAAGTTCTTAACCCGAGGTACTATTTCTGGGTTAGCGGAGTCTGTAACCTGAAGCATATGTAACCCGAGGTACCATTGTACCTTTCCTCTCTTACACACTTGCTTCATATGCTCCATTCACATATCATTCTCTGTGCTACACACAGGCCCACAACTTTCTCTATTTATCCTTCCCTCATCCCTGTCTCTTCCCTTCCTGCACACCACTTCCTCCTCCATTGGTGATGCTGCTCCCTCAACAGTTTTGGACCGAAAGGAAGTAAGATCCAACAAATGGTCTTGGGAATGTTTTATCGGAAGCGATTCATGAATGAAACAAATGACCTAGAAACAAGAGGAAGCCTTCTGTGCTTGCTGAAACAGCTGCTTCAAGGCAAGGTGGTGCCATCTTGGCAAAAGCAACCCTTCTTGGAAGGGAGAAGCCTTTGACAAGGCAAGTCCTTCCTCCCAGTTCAATTATCAGTTCAATTAGCAACAAAAGAGGAACAGGATATTGGGTGTGTGGGGAGAGGGAGGCAGGTATTAGAGAGATAATCGGTGGGAATTGCCTGCTTCCACAGCCGTACAAGCAGTGTGCTTTGCACTATGCTCAGGACATGAAACATTAAAACAGTTCATGAGCTAGCTTCAGAAAACTGGGAAGAAAGAAGAGGGGGTCGATTGCGACCCCTTTTTCTGCAAGTCTTGGGAGTTCCCTGCCTTGTCACTATGAGCCTTTGAAGGAAAAATAGAATGCAAGGAAGAAGAAGAAGAAGAAGAAGAAGAAGAAGAAGAAGAAGAAGAAGAAGAAGAAATAAAATATATATTCTACTCTGCTTCAGGTCAATCTGCAAATTTTCACTGTTTTCCTTTCACTTATGGATGGTGTCTTGAATGTTTGTGAGTTACACACACACATTCACAAACATGCATGCAAAGAGAAAGCAGCTATATCTACATCTGTATCCAAGACTGAGTCCTTGGTTTGATTTCATCGCAATTTCAAGCACAGCCTTTGAATGTTCGGTCAAAGGCTCTTTCTTGCCCCTGGAACAGAAAACGTGCCATTCTGAAATAAATGCTAAAACACCCACCAAGAGAAAAAGCCCAGCTGGAGGCCATAGAAGCTCTCTCATCTCAAAAGCTTTAGAGGAGAAAGAGAAAACGCAAATATTCCCCATCCAGTTAAATGCCATGAGGGGGAATAGCCTCCTCATGCTCTCAGCTTTCTGTGATTTCTAGGTTTTTCCACAAAGTGTTTCCCCTCCGGACACTGGAGTTGAGAGCCACTGTCTTAATAGAATAAAAGAGGCTTTCTTTGTGCAAGGGGGTCATTTATATGTGCCTCTCCTACCCCACCCCTATCCTGCTCTAGATCTTAGTTTTTTGGGGGGGGCTTTCATGCTGAGTTCAATATTCATCTTCAAACAAAGACGAAAGGATCAGTACCATCTGTAACCTGCACACACAAACAAGTGGACTGGCAGCGGACAGATCTTTTCCTCCTCCTCCAGCAACCCACTCATTTACTTGTCTGCACAGAATTCCTTACTGCCAATGGCTGCCAAGTGAGTTGTTGAAGACAAGGCTGCCATAAAGAGCCATGCTATGGCTGCAACCCAAATGTGCAATGTCTACATTCCACTTTCACCCTTGGAGGCAGGATGACCCTAAATACCAGATTCTGGAAATCACAAGGGGGCGGGGGGGGGAGCTCTGCAGGTCCTGCCTGTGAAGAGGCAACATGTGGGTGGCCACTGTGAAAACAGAATGCAGGGCTAGAACAGCCTTTGGCCTGATCCCAGAGGACTCTTCATATGTTCAGAGGAAAAAGCCCAACTTGCAGGTGCTGTTAACTGCTGACGAAGGGACCAAGCACCCTACATGTTTTGAGCTGGATGCACTGCTCAGAGGCTGAATAAAACCAGTGGTACCTCTGGTTGCGAACGGGATCCATTCCAGAGGCACGTTTGCAACCTTAAAAGAATGCAACCTGTGTCTGCGTGTGTGTGGGTCACGATTTGCAGCTTCTGCGCATGACGTCATTTTGTGTGTCTGCGCATACGCGAGCGGCGAAACCCGGAAGTAACCCGTTCTGTTACTTCCGGGTCGCTGTGGGACGCAACCTGAAGCAAACGTAACATGAGGTATGACTGTATGTATTTATTAAATTTATACCTTGGCCTTCATCCCAAAGGAGCCCACGCAAATGATAAAACAATAATGACATCTTAAGAGCAATCCTTATCAAGGCTCCTAGGGCTGGGAGTGGGGTGGTGGCAAGGCAGGTGGAAAAAGCCATTGCCTGATGGCCATCACAAATCTGTTAATTATTCTATATGATTTATGTTGTGTTTGTGATGTTCTGTTAAGTTATTTTAATGTATTGTTTGTAAGGTGCTTTGTGATTTGTGTGAATGAAAAGCAGCATAGAAATGAAATAAATCAAATCCCATTATAGACAATGAGTGCGAAAGAGCTCAACTGAAAAGACTTGTTGGAAGGGGAAGGTCTTCAGTACAGAGACAGAGGCTGCTGAATATCGAAGGGGAGGTATTTCTGCATTGTGCAGAATGGACCTCCTGATAATATGGCGTCTGCAAGAAGCCCTCCTGCAGAGTTCAGTGGTCAACTGAGTAGATGAGAGGTGAGACAATCTTTCAGGTACCCTGGTCCCAAACTGCATAGAGTTTTATATACCAAAACCAGCACCTTGAACTCAGTCCAACAGATAATTAGCGGCCACTGCAATTTTTTCAACAGTGAGGCAATGTGTTGACCCAGTATGCAGTCCCTAAGGCAAACGTAAAGGGACCCCTGACCATTAGGTCCAGTCGTGGGTGACTCTGGGGTTGCGGCGCTCACCTCGCTTTATTGGCCGAGGGAGCCGGTGTACAGCTTCTGGGTCATGTGGCCAGCATGACTAAGCCACTTCTGGCAAACCAGAGCAGCGCATGGAAACGCTGTTTACCTTCCCGCCGGAGCGGTACCTATTTATCTACTTGCACTTTGACGTGCTTTCGAACTGCTAGGTTGGCAGGAGCAGGGACCAAGCAATGGGAGCTCACCCCATCGCAGGGATTCGAACCACCGTCCTTCTGGCTCTGTGATTTAGACCACAGCGCCACCAGCGTCCCAATGCAGTCCCTAAAAGGGGGATATTTGCAAACAGGTGGTAGTTGTCACAAAAGAATCGCTCTAGGGTGGCCTTTTTTCAGGACTGGTCAAATCACCACCTTTTTCAGGATGTCCAGAACAACTCTCTCGCCGAAGGATGCATTGGCACACCCTGGATCCACTCAGTCATACCCAAACGGCAAGCTTTCATAAGCGAAGAGGTGCAAGGAACACACATTGTTTGCATCAACTGAAACTGCATCAACCCAAGATACTGCAGCAGACACTGAACTGCACACCTCACTAGAGTCTGCAGTAAGTTTTGATGTCACATGGAGATTGCTACAAAGGCAAGTGACTTCATTCACAGAGGGTGTCCAAAATGTCTAAAGTGCCATTCCTTGGAGTAGATGTTAACAGACACCGGACAATACAGTGAAACTCTGCTAGATGGCTATTTGAGGATGCGATGGAGGCAGAGGACTGGACAATTTATTGCATCTGTAGAACTAAATGGGCCAACACAGAGACCCAGTCTGCCAGGATTTGCACAGCCCCACCCCTTTTTTCTTGCACATAGTCCTACCCTGGGTTCCATTTCTTGGCTGCAAAATCCAGGAACTGATTAGATGGAATTTCAGATCAAGTATCTCACAGTGCAAAGAAGAAGAAAGCACATGATAAGGGTGACCGAATACTCAAGGATAATATACTCACTTAGGGAGAGTTCTTTAAATTCTGGAAGACTGGCAGAGGCACATAGCTGATAGAAGATGTGATAATTTCTCTCATCATCTGCCTGAGGAGTAAGACAGATTTCGTTTCAGAGATAAGAGCTTGCATTAAGCATAACCTGGGACACCCTCTTTCCCCCTCCTCCAGACATATCCATGCCACAGATTCCACACACATCCACAGATGCCAGTTAAGGATTTGTATTGCTTTATTTATATGACTGCTGACACTTTACAGATTATAAATAACTCAGCTTGTTCAAGTTTAGGTTCTTGATAACATCTGGTGGTGGACCTGCTCAAGTATATTTATATATTTGTATTTATATTCCACCTTTCCCCCCAAGTTGGCATACACAGTTGTCCTCCTCCTCCCTGTTTTAGCCTCACAACAATCTTGCAAGGTGGGTTAGGCTGAGAGTAAGTGACTGGCTCAAGGCCACCCAGTGAAATTCATGGCCAAGTGGGGATCTGAATTCTGGTCTTCCCAGTCTGGCCTAGTCTGGCATTCTAACCACTGCCCCATTTAGAGCAGAACTGCACTGGACACAGCAGTCCAGAACTACATCTCCCCTGCAGACATAGGCATAGAAAATGCAGAATCAAATGAAGCAATCACACAGTAAACAGCCCTCTTTAGGTGTTAGAATTAGGCTAAGCGAGAAAAGCAGGGGAGAAAAGCAGAGACAAGTTGGATAGCTCATAATGTCTGCAGAGGGCTATAGGTATCACCCACCACTGGGTAGTGGGTGGGTGTCAATGCACGACTGCTGTTTCATGTTGCTGAGACCCACAGGAAAATATTGTCCAAAATGAGAATCAAACTAACCTGGAATACAACTCTCGATTTCTCCAGTAGGTATGTCCTCATGTTGGCGCCGATGATATGGTATCTTTTGTCAAAGCCAATCTGAATGTATTTCCCAAAGCGACTGCTATTGTCATTTCGAGTTGTTTTCGCATTGCCGATCGCCTTTATGCAACAGAATAAAGTATTAGGGGAAGAAAGATCCTTTTTGCAAGAACGTACATCCTCTCTTAAGTAAACACAAGAAACTTGCAGTTGCTTATAAATAAACAAACATGGTTACATTAAAAGGAAGAGAGATAAAGGCAGACAGAGATGGCAAAACATCTAGCATGTTAAGTTGTGCGCTCTTTAACATGACTAGAGCACTATCCTACAGCTTCAGGTCTGAAAAATGGGAGCAAGAGCGATCTATTTTACAGGACTCTTTTGAGAGCAACCAATGCATACTGCAACCCCCTTTTAAAGAGTTATGGGGTTCCAGGTGAGGGTTTATTCTGGAACTGCTCATGAACAAGAAGTACTGATTCCAGATTTGAAATTGCAGAGTACACACAATGCTGTTGACATCATAATGAGCAGGTTGCCTTTCTACATTAAATGTATATCTCCCCTTACTATGAAAATCCAATAAGTAAAAAATAACAGCCTGTATCACGACATCCCTGCTTATTTCCCTTCCTCACCCGAACACAACTTAGGCACTTGGCTCTCAGCAGCACAAACCATATGCGAGGGCTTGTTTCCACCAATTCCCACATGGGGAAGGCATGTTTGATTTCCAACTACCAGGGCTAGGAGGAGTTGCTTGCTCAAAATCTCTACACGGTAAAACATGCACCAGCTTTTTCCGCTTTAAAAATAATAATAATACAGAGGTCTTGTGCAAGACCTGTACACATGCACAGAACAGAAAAGGGCAGGGAGGAGAGATTGAGGAGAGTAACCACACACACACACACACACACACACACACACACACACAGCTCCATATACATTCTGTCAAGTTCTGCCCACCAGATGGCAAGTGGCAGAAGAACAATGAATATCTATGAGTTTTAAAAAATGGGCTTTTCCAGAAACTAAAATGCCACTGGCCTTTAAGACTCTTTTGAAAAAGTCACATTCATGTATGATGTCAGGTGTGGGCGAGGTAAGAGTGGGGCGTTGGAAGTTACAGCCAGGAGCTTAAGAGTGAGCTCCTGATGGTTCCCCTTTGTTGGGGGAAGGTGTGCTCCCACTCTTTGCTACAGCCAGGTAATCTCCTTGAGCCTGCCTTGCTAAAGGAGGGGGATGTGGCTTCCGTTCAATGGAAACTGCTTCTCCTGCCCAGAGCTGCTCTTTGGACCTCTGAAGAAAACTAGGAAAACAGCCCCACGCTGCTCCTTAAGCCTCTGATTTCAGGTGTTGTGTCCCCAAGGAATTAATTAACAGATATGGGGTTGTCAACCTGGTCCCTACAGTCCACTAATGGGCGTTTCAGGATTCTAGGTGGGTGGTAGGGGGGTTGTATGGCACAAGCTGAATCCTCCTTCCATCGAGCACTGGTGGGCGGTGAAGGAATGATCGCCGGGTGTGGAGCACACTTCCACCCGCAGACAAACCACAGCTGTCTGAACATCATGCCCTCTACCTAACCTTTTGCTCTCTTAGTAGTCTGCCGTGCCCTGTCTCCTTTGTCATACATTGTGCAAGGGGAAAGTGACGCATTGGAAACAGGTGCCAAAATAACTTTGTACCACCCCTCGATCTCAGGATTGGAAGACGTGTAAAGGTCACAGTCCAAAATGTATCTGACTGGTTTTGCATATTGCGCTAATAAAAAGAGCCTCGACAGAGCTAGCTGGCAGCTTGCTTGTGCACAGCTCACCTGCATTACCAACTCCTGCCTCATGCCTTCACTTCAGGGCGGTAAGAAAATTTTACCATCAAGAAAGATGCATTAGTGGGTGGTAGGTATAAAAAGGTTGACTACCCCTGTACTAGACGATCTTCTTCAAGTCTTCTGAATGGAGACGACACACCCCAAAGAGGACATGCATTTCTCCCAACCTGAGCTTCTAGCAAATGCTGATATTGCACTTGCACCTTTCCTCAAGCGGCATACTTGTAAATAAACTCAAATATCACAACGCGCTATAAGCTTCCAATGACCTCTTTCCAAAATAAATCAATACTGGCTAAGCATGTGCCCTTAGGCACGCCTCACCACTCAGAGGAGAGGGTGAGGATAATGATAGGCTCCAGAGACAATTTTATTGATTTGCTGCAAACTATCTGATAGTTTCTTTAATAATAGCAGCTTGGATGGAAGTGGGAGAATAATGCCTCTTCAGCAATAGCACCCTGGCATTTTGAGAACCGGGATAGTGTTACAATGTGTGTGTGGGGGGGAGAATGAACGCATATAAATTAACACGTACAAAGGATTAGAGCAGGGGTCCTCAAACTACAGTACGCAGGCCAGATCCGGACCACCAGGGTCCTGAACCCGGCCCGCCTGGCAATCGCAGAACCCGCTGTTGTCTAATGGATCTATGGTGAAGGGAAGTGTGGCGTCCCGTGCGCAAGCGCGACTTCTGCATCTGGCGTCCATTGATACCATGAGTGGTTGCATAGCTGTCAACTTTCAGATTTGAAAATAAGGGATCAGCAGCCTCGAAAATAAGGGATCAGCAGCCTCACCTGTCCCGGGGACAGTCTACGGGATATCTAACAAACTGGGATAGCAGCGGGAAACGGCGCTGGAATAAGGGAATTTCCCACAAAAAAGGGAAGGTTGACAGCTATGAGTGGTTGGTTGGTTGGTTGTGGGGAGAGTAGGTGGTGCACGTGCAAGAGGAAGAATGATGTGATTCTGCGCACATGCAACAGGCAGGCCAGCGCTTTTGCGCTCTCTCTCTCTCCTATGGCCCATGGCTGAGAGTTCCTTAGGCTGCGCTGCGCAAGGCGAGTGACTCGGGTGAGACAGCTGCGGAGGGTGGGGGGAGGTCGGCCGCCCCCCGCTTTCCCTTTTCAGCCGTTACGCTCAGAGGCGGGACAGGGAAGGGGCCGTTTTGGGGGCAGGGAGCCTCATTCTGCCGCCTGGCAGAACAGGTGGGAGGAGGCCCCATCTCAGGATTGAGACGGGCAGCTGTTGAGGCATCTCTCCTCCAGCCTCCTTGGTCGGGGGGTCAGCCACGACCAGGTTTTAGCAGTGACAAATATGGAACAGGATATTGACCATCTCATTAGCCTAAAGCAGGCCCATACTCCCCACTGAAATACTGTGCTACCTCATGTTACGTTTGCTTCATGTTACGTTTTTTCAGGTTGCGTCCCGCGGCAACCCAGAAGTACTGGAAAGGGATACTTCTGGGTTTTGCCGCTCACACATGTGCGGAAGCGCTACATTGCGCTTCGCGCATGTGCACAAGCGCCAAATCACTCTGTGCACCTGCACAGACACGGCGCTTCAGGTTGTGGGCTTTTCATGTTGATAACGGGCCTCCGGAACGGATCCTGTTCGCAACAAGAGGTACCACTGTACTTATAAGTTTATGTTGATTAAAACCGTTCTTCATTTTAAATATTGTATTGTTTTTTCTGTTTTCTGTGCATGACATGTGCAGTGTGCATAGGAATTCGTTCATATTTTTTTCAGACTACAGTCCGGCCCCCAACAGTGTCTGAGGGATAGTGAACTGGCTCCCTGCTTAAAAAGTCTGAGGACCCCTGGATTAGAGAAACCAGATGCCTTATATTCTGTAGGCAACCTTTTACTTCTTACATGGAAAGGGAGTGAAAGTAAACTCTGAGGGTGATATCTCTCTAAATCACATTCAGAGTAAACCCATTGAAATGAGCAGACTTCCTATTACCGATTCCAGTGAGTTTACTCTGTGCATGACTAATATTGGGTATCAACTTAAATTATTGTGCATTTTTAGTCTATATAGACATCTACCTCTTTATATGATGGTATTATACTGACCATAAAAATAATGGAGTCAATATTTTAAATGGGAAAGACTTTTCCCTATTTATGTCATCTATCTGCTTTTCAGGTATTTTTTAAAACAAAATTTTTTTTAAATGTTATATATGTGAATGGTTGTAATACAGTGGTACCTCGGGTTAAGTACTTAATTCGTTCTGGAGGTCCGTTCTTAACCTGAAACTGTTCTTAACCTGAAGCACCACTTTAGCTAATGGGGCCTCCTGCTGCTGCTGCGCCGCCAGAGCCCGATTTCTGTTCTTATCCTGAAGCAAAGTTCTTAACCTGAAGCACTATTTCTGGGTTAGCGGAGTCTGTAACCTGAAGCGTATATAACCCGAGGTACCACTGTAGTTGTTTTTATCGTTTACATCTTTATGCCACTCTTCTTCCATTGTATGAAAACCTATCATTAGATAAAAATTGGGCCATTTCCCAACTCCTCAATTTTATTTCCACAACAACCCTGTGAGGAAGGGTTTGACGGAGAGGTAGCTTCATAGCTGAGCAGGAATTTGAACCTGAACCTCCCTAGCGCCCTAGCTAGCTGCGCTGCGATCCAAGTCTAGGCTGCAGAGTAAGACGAGATGTGAGACTTTATGCCATCCGACAGCAGGAGAACTCAGACTGCACAGGCAGAGGAGTCTGTTGTGTTTACAAATTGGGCAAAAAGCCTCAAGCCTCTCCAGGAGAAAGAGATGCAAATTCTTTTTTCCTTGCCTCTCCACGCAAGGAAAGGAGACCTAATAGCAGGAGTCAGTGAACAGAAGAGAGAAGCGGCGGCTACCCCAGGTCACCTCCCTGCATAATGCACGAAAAGTGCATTTCCTCCTAACGGGAAGCAAAGGACATCCTGCCACACATCAATCCGTCCAAACAATCTGACATATAAAAGTGGCGGCCATGTGTCCCATTTCACAAAGAGGAGTCCTCTAGTTCAGGCATGTCCAATGGGTAGATTGTGATCTACTGGTAGATCACTGGACGTCTTTGGTAGATCAGCGGTAGATCACTGGCTCCCCCCCCAAAGAAGCGCAACTACTTTGGCTTCCCAAAAAAGCTGAACAACTTTGACCTGAAACCCCCAAAAGGGGGTAGATATCGCTGTCAGTTTTTAACTCTGTGAGTAGATCGCAGTCTCTTGGGAGTTGCCCCCCCCCC
>JAXCMG010000039.1:10229043-10244868 GCA_034642415.1 Podarcis siculus
AATAATAATAATAATAATAATAATAATAATAATAATTATGCATGCTGGCAAGTGTTTTGGCTTGAGAGCCTCAGAAGGCCTTTCCAACTGCTGTGACTTAAGGAAAGGTCAACTTCCTGCAACCGTTTCAGGGGTCAAACCTTAAATACGGAGACAAACAACAGGAAGCCTCACAAGCCGATCTAGTCGCCAACAGCTTCTCATCTGAAGCCAGTCCCAAGCCATCAGGCAGGCCAAAGACAGAGGTGATGGCTCACTAACTCACATATTCCATTAGAAGTAAAGGCTCTGTCGGAGTCGCATCTGAGGCACATAAAGGGCCAGGATACTTTAAGGACCGCGTGTCTCCTTATCTGCCTAAAACCTTCAAAAGGGCGCCTACTCAGTGGTGGGACCCTGGACTATGCAGCACTCGCTCTACTCAGAACTTACCTAGACGTCATTTAGATGCCAGGCCAAGGGCTTTAAAAACATAAAATTATATGCTGACTGGAGACTTTTAGGTTGCTACTTTTATGTTGCTGGTGTTTATTTTTAATTATGCTGTTTTACACTGTTCTTTAATATTGTTGCTTTCATGTTTATTTTTAATTTGCTTTGTTGCAATGTGAACTTTTGGTAAGTCCTGGAAACCCAGTGAAAAGCAGGAGGAAATCAACTCAAACAGATCAACCAACTACCCCCAGCGTCCCATCACAGTGGGTGATTTTTGTTTTTTTGCTCACAGCTGACGGGAAGGAACAGAAAGTCATTTGCTGCTGCCGGCATAGGTCTGGACGGGTGAAGTCAAACTAGTCCCTCTTACAACTAACGCTTCAGTTCTCAGGAAAACACCAAAGCTGCAAAGAATTTTTATTTATTACTTGTACTCCAGGAGAGATTGCATGCGTTTGCTACACAATTTGGTGTACCGCTCCCCAAGACCCCATATAAAAACCCCTCTGACAGCCACCTCAACAAGCTTAAGGAACACTGGAAACCCCTCCATCATCCTTCCCTTAAATTACGTAGGATAGAGATGGATCTATGGGTAGCAAAGCGCTATTGTTCTGCACAAAACAGCAAAAAACAAATCAGAGCACAGACACTCCATGCTCTTGCCATTGCAATAAAAAGCTTTCAACTTTGGGTGATGCATTACTACTACATATTGGTCCAGGTTAAGCATTACAGCAGTTATCAATAAAGCAGTTGTCCTATATGGAGAGCATAGCTCAATGGCGAATGTGGTATTTTTAAAGAGAGGAATAAGAACTGTGTCCTGTTCTCCCCACCCCAATCTGTGATATTTCACAACAGGTCAGATGACAAGAGTACCCCCAGCTGCAAAAAAACCCCACTGCAGTAGACAGAAACAGACAAAAGGACGCAAGTTCTTCACACAATGCATTAATTGAACTTGGGGACTTCGCTGCCACAAGATGTGGCGATAGTCTCTAAACTTAGGCAATGCTTTTTAAATTCCTAAAGGATAAGTTGACCAAAAGGAATCAGCCGTGACAATGGGCTCCTGCAACAAAATGCAGCTGAGCATTCTCACCTAACAGTAACGCTCCTGTTCAGGGTTCCAGCCAGCCATGTGCTCCTGCAAGATACTCTATTGCATGTTTTTCATTCCATCCTAATTTTTCCATTGCTGAGGTCAAACAAGAGGTGAAGGCCACCCATCACTTTCTTTCCCCACTTATGGGCTTGCCTTGGCAGAAAAGCAGAATATTTGGCTAGGTGAAAAGGACAAAAAATACTGTATTTTTCGCTCCATAAGACACACTTTCCCCCTCTTAAAATCTAAGGGGAAATGCCTGTGCGTCTTAAGGAGCGAATGTGTGGTCCATGGGGCTGGGGGGGGGGGACCCGGGCTTCCCCGCCAGCAGCGACCTGCTCTTTGAGGCTGGTGGGGGGAGAAAGTGCGCTTTCCCCCACCGCCAGCCCCACAAGCTGGGGAGCAGCAGGAAGGCTGCGTGCAGCCTTTCCACTGCTCCCCGACCTGCTCTTTGGGGCTGCAGGGCTTCCAAAGAGCAAGTTGAAAGGAACCCGAAGCCCTCTCGCTCTCCAGGCTTCCAAGGTAGCCGCCTGAAGCCTCCAGTTTCTCCTGCCACTTCGCTGAAGGGGCACTGCGCAGAGAGGGGGAGAATTTCTTTTCTTTTCTCCCCCTCTAAAACAAGGTGTGTCCTATGGTCGGGTGCGTCCTATAGAGCGAAAAATACGGTGTATTCAGCAACTGTCAAGCCCCTATGTGAGGAATGTAAAATTCCACTTCTCCAGCTAGTGACCCAAGAGAGAGATGAGGTTCCAAATACTTACAACCTCCCCCCCCCCCATTGCAGGGAACTAAGCAATACCAAGGGAACTGAAATCTGGATGCAACAAGTTTTCCAGATCTGCCAAATTCAGGAAACACAGCCGTCAATCTTCCCTGCACATTTCCCCTTCTAAGTGCACACCCGCTAAGGCACACTCACGCATACATATATACAAGGAATCCCTGCGGACAACGAAAGTGATAAAAAGACCCAGCAAACACCATTTGCTGCTAATGCAATCAGCCTGCCAAGATTTATTTCCCCTCCCTCCCGTTTCACAAAAGATTTGCCTGAACAGCTGACCCCTTGTTTGTTCAGAAGCACTCAGCTGGGTGCTTCAGACCTAGCCAAGTTTACAATTTGGATTTGAAAGGCCAGTTTTAAGACATGAAGCACGGAATACAATGGCGCCAGCATTCTCAGCCTTCTGCAGGATTTTGAGGGGTCCTGGGCAGGCTGCCTTTGGTGACGGCCATCTCCCCCATGCATACTGTGCCTGGGCTCCCAGCGGCAATGCTGCAACGAGGAGGGCATAAGGAATGCATGAAGCAGCCCTCACAGATCAAACGTCATTGCTAGAGCATGCGTGTCGCCTGACACAACCTCTGGCACTGTACTCTTTGCAATGTGCCCCATTCACACACTCAAGCACGAATCATCGTGACAAGACATAGAGAAGAGTTTATGTGGAATTGGCAATACAAGATTGCATACTGTTGTAAACAAAAATTGCCCTTTTCCCTTATGGGGTGTCCAAGAGCCCATATAGAGTCCTTACATAGGTTCCCTATTTTTAGGAGAGAATAACAGAGGCCAACCAGAGAATATTGAGAAGTGAAGCAGCTAGTAAGCTTGATCTTTATTGATCTGTTTCAACAGGGTGCTCCCCTCACCCGCAGGAGAGAGGAGGGACCCCGAAAAATGGCGTGCAAGGCCTTATAAAGACTTTTGAAATTCCCACCCTGTAGATCAAGACCACCCCCAGAAACATCATACATACATCACAGAAGGGGTGTAACCTAAGACCACCCCTCAGATACATCACACCTACATCACAGAAAAGGCGGTCTAAAACAGAAATTTGAATATTGTTTTTCTCCTGTCTGGCAGGTTACTTGATTGGATTTCCTGGGGAGCCTGGCCAGTCTTTTGTAATGATAAATACTTAGTTCCTGGACCAGGTCACAGGCTCACACCCTATTTATATCTAAAATGTGCCCTTAAGACAGGATTTGTGAGGAAAGAGACAATGGGAGGTTTCCCATTTTGACCTTGCAGAGAAAACATTGGCTCAGTTTAGGAATCAAAATGGTTCCAGGTTGGTCTTCCTCTGCTGATCTTTGTAGGTGCTTGGTTGGTACACTTATGAACATTACCATATATCTAAGACCATAAAATTCCTATCACAATACCCACTTTGTCCACTTGGTTTAGAGAAAAGAAAACTTTGAGGTGACACGATAGAAGGGTCTCTTCCAGCCCTACAATTCTACAATTCAAGGTCCTGTGCAGCTCTTCTCCTAAACCCACCAAACCCAAGAAAAGCAGGAAAACTGGACAAAGCAAGATAAATCATGGGACATTTGCGGTACTTAAATTTATGTGACCCGCAGAAGCTGCAGAATTCGACTTCTCTCACTACAGAATGTTCATCTCATGCTTCTCAAACCCACTCTTTTTCAAGTAACACAAAGTTACCAAGTTAAACACGACTGATGGCTTTGTTAGCAAGAATATTAACAGAAATTATCTTTCCTGCACACAGCTAGGAGCTGCCCTCTCACGGCAGAGGAGAGCAAAGAGATCAAACGCCCACTTACTGGTAATAGCTTCAGCTCCTGCAGCTGGGCAAAGGTGAGTGAGGGGGCTCCCTTATTCTCACGCTAATCTTCGAGGCAGAAAATAACCTTTCCAGATGTCTGCAATTTAACTGATGCCACTAGCTCATGGATAGGCTAATTAAAAAGGTTAATGATGCTTCTTTGTATTCCTACCTTGCAAGCACGTTCCTTCTAGCAAGAGCAAGGGCTCTGTCCCATGGATCTCCAGCCTTTCATTCCCAATTTTGTAAAAAATAAATAAATTATTTTTTGCAAAATGCTTCATAGACCATAAGGCTTCAGATCCACCACTTTTTATTGAAGATAAAGAAATGCTCATCTTATCCCGCTTACCCTTACCCCTTACTGAAACAGTCCAAACTCAGCTGGTCACCCATGTGGAGCAAGAATTAACCTCCAGGTGACCAGACATGGAATCTCTGGTCAACTAGAAGAGTGTTTGATAGTTCATTTTCCATCATTCAGAGCTAGGTAAGGTACCCCTGCCCGTACGGGCCAGTCGTGTCCAACTCTAGGGTTGCGCGCTCATCTCGCTCAAGAGGCTGGGAGCCGGCGCCGTCCGAAGACACTTCTGGGTCACGTGGCCAGCGTGACGAAACTGCAGCTGGCAAGCCAGCACCAGCGCCGCACACGGAAACGCCATTTACCTTCCCGCTATAAAGCGGTCCCTATTTATCTACTTGCACTTAAGAGTGCTTTCGAACTGCTAGGTGGGCAGGAGCTGGGACCGAACGACGGGAGCTCACCCCGCCGCGGGGATTCGACCTTACGATCAGCAAGTCCTAGGCACTGAGGTTTTACCCACAGCGCCACCCGCGTCCCCTATCATTCAGAGCTACCAATAGATAGAATTGGGTCTATGTGGACAAGACCTGCAGCTTTTGTTCTGTTGTGATGTTATGCACTTGTTCTGAGGTTATGTAACTTTGGAATAACAGAATAATATTATGGGAGTTTTAGTGGAAGCCATAACCAGGAATCAGAATTGAGACACCAGAACAAGCCAGGAGATTATTGCTACCTGGGCAAAGTACTAGCCTGTACAGGAAGCCCTTATACACTTCTAGAGTCAACAGCAAGCCTGGGCGAATAATATACATATCTCAGATACTTAGGATTCTCCATTACGGATGCCTAGGAAGAGGCTTCAATCTGTGGTCCTGGTAAGGGCAGCTGAATGCAGAGATGTGGGCTCCCAGTTCTGGCCTAGGCACCTCCTGAAAGAGCTCATCACCTGCCCACCCAATATACCTGTCTGCACTCATGCCTGGCAACTCAACCCCTTGCTCTCTAGTTACTGAGTTAAAAAACTCAAGACCAAAGGAGCTGACGTTTGTGCTACAGCTAGGTTTAACAAATGAGGGCCTGCTCCACAAAATAGCTACCTCTGCCTGTTCTAAATGAATCACGGTTAATTACTTTGCTCTACATTCATGGACTGTGTGTTTCTCATTTGTCTATGTCAGTCTTCAAATGCTTTACACTACGTAGAGAAAACGCAGCTCATCAATTCTGAAGTTCCCCCCAAGGGTTTCCCTGAAGGCAACACAAGGGGCTCAACTTGCAAGTCCAGGTTAAATTTGCCACGATTAGGCTAACAATGGATGGTTAGTCCTACTGTTCCATCACATTTCCAAGGTAGTGAGAAAGTGGCCATAGTGGGTCTTTATGTTCTGTTACCCACTTTTCAAGGTGGGGGATACCAATTTAAGGAAATAAAAGGGCAACAGGTGTAGGTTGTTATTATGATTAACTATTGTGCTTATTATCACACAAAGTGTTTCATAGGCATTATACTGAATCATAGAATTGCAGAGTTGGAAGAGAACACAAGGATCATCTCATATCCAACCTCCTGCAGTGCAGGAATATTTCGCCCAAAGTGGGGTTCAAACCCACAACCCTGAGATTAAGAGTCTCACAGCTCTATCAACTGAGCTATCCCTTATTTATCCCAGTCATAATCCTTTGAGGCTAGTCTTAAGGACATCAAAAAAGCTTTAGGGCAGTAATTTCCAACCAGGTGCCTTCCAGATGTTTGGAACTATAACTCCCATCAACACCAGCCAGCACATGCAGGTTGAGGCTGATAGGAGTTTTAGACCAAAACATCTGGAAGGCATCAGGTTGGGAAAGACGGCTTTAGGATAAGCAAGAATTCAAGAGTGACTCATACACATCTGAACCAAGGAGCAAACTCACTGAGTCACATGTTGGAAGCACTTCGCTTGTGTCTTTCAATAATTTCCTTGCTAACTCATGGCCACTTTATTTATATTGGATTTACAAAGATGTTTACCCCGCCATGTGGGAATCCCTTGCAGATGACTACAGTGCCTGGAGACAGACAATCAGGTTGTACATCTACAGCAGTGACCAGAGTAGGAATGACCACAGGGACAGAATGTTCAACCATCAAATGGCTGGGTAAACAGGAAATTTGCCTCATTAGGGAGGGCATCACATGAGTGGGAGACTACCACCAAGAAGGCTCTGTCACAGGTCACCACCAACCGGGCAACCCCCAGCAACCACATGGCCTTTGGAGCTTCAGCCCTCAAGCTTCGCAATCAGCATACCATGTGAAACTGACAAATTAGACAACTGAGCAATATGGGCAGAATTGGTGAACAACACTGAGGAACAAGCAACCGACCGCACACAGGAAGCTGCCTTTTACACAGTCAAACCACTGGTCCATCTAGGTCAGCACCATCTACTCTGACTGGGAGTGCTTCTCTAGGACTTCAGACAAGGGTCTTTCCCCATCTGTACCTAGAGATGCTGGTGATATGAACCTAAGATTCTCTCTCATGCAAAACATGTGCTCCACCACTAGTGCTTTACCTTTGGGAGAAGAAAAAGGCTAAGAAGGAAACCTTACACAAATCTGGAGTTCCTGCGCCTTCTATGCCTCCTTCCTGCAACTCCTGCAAGCCAAGCCGGTGCCAAATGTATTGCTCTGCTTTCCTTTGGACCAGGCTCACACCCCTGGGAGGTCACTTTGCTAATGCAGCAAAAACAACATGGGAGGCAGCAGCTACAAGCTACCAGTCTGCAGCCACAGCAGGCGCTGTGATCCTCCAGCCATTTGACTTCATGCCCAGAGGTGCACTCTATTGTCTCTCAAGACAGACAGATACCAACAACCACAACCACAGAGTGATGACGTTTTGTGGTGAGACATTGTCCTACGAATCCCAATTCTGGAGGAAAGCGCTAACAGGTTTTTGTTTCTGAATTTGCATTTTATTTATTTGTTAACATTCTTATATTACATCAGTAAATGCTTTCATATTACATTACAGGGCTTACTATAATTTCCAACATGTATACAAAAATTATATACAAATTTTATATACCTAAAGATACTGTAAAATTTATGAATGTTAAGGGCTTTGAAAATGTAATGAAGGGGTTTCTAGCGATTAAAATAAGCAGATTATAAAGGGAAGGATAAAAGTTGAGACACGATTAATTAATGATTTTGCTGAACTAATTTTTAAAATAAAAATACAAGAAGGGAAGGTGGGTGGAAGCAAAGAAAATAAGGTATTGAAAATTACTAATATATGAAAAAGTGTTCTTTTTAATGTTAATTCTGTATTTTTCTTCTTTTTTTTCTTTTTTTGATGTTTGTTGTATGAACCCTTTTTTCTTTTTTTTATGTATATTGTTTGTCTGTTGTTGTTAACGTTTGGAAAATCTAATAAATATTATTATTATTATTATATATATATATATATATATGCAGGTTTTGGTGTCCTCGGGTGTCTTCCCGTGTAAAAGTTGGGGTGTCTAGGCGACGTTTCGACGAGGTCTCACTCGTCATCTTCAGGCTGGTGCTTTCGGCTTCTTGTAACTGGAACAGAGCAGGATCTCAGTGTTTGAGTTCCTATAAATACTGTTGAGGAGGTGTGGTGTATAGCCTCCAATGTTCTGGGCAGAGAGGAAGTTCCCAGGCTAGTGTGCCTTTTCTTCTTTTGTTCCTTAATTGCTTGAGGGATATCTTGAGTGATTTCTTGAGTGATATCCTGAGTACCACTTAGGTGGGACATTAGGTGTGGATTAGTTGCTAAAGCCTTTGTGTCTTGACCTCTTGAACTTTGTGAAGAGTTTTTCTGAGAAGATGGCTGTACTGCTTTGTTGTGCTCTGGCTTGGCTTCGTGTATAGGGGCGAGCTGTGGTTTTGTGGCCTGTGCCAGCCAGATCTGTGTAGGGATTGCAGGGGGGTGCAGCATCCGGAGGTGCCATCGTGGTTTGGCTACTGGATGGTGTCTGTAATTTATTTGTGGAGAGGGTCTGGGTTTGGGTCTGGTGTGGTTGATTGGTGATGGCGTTCTGTGTGCCTCTGGATCTGGTGTCAGTTTTTGTGGGGAGGGCTAATCTCTGGTCAACTAGAAGAGCCGAAAGCACCAGCCTGAAGATGACGAGTGAGACCTCGTCGAAACGTCGCCTAGACACCCCAACTTTTACACGGGAAGACACCCGAGGACACCAAAACCTGCATTCCTGTACCCGTGAAAATCTACGAAAGCATATATATATATATATATATATGTATATATATACACCTAGAAAGAAAATGAAACAAAAAAAAAGGAAGAACATAGAGAAAAAACAAACAACAACCCCCCCCAAATCATATACATGCCAACACACTAGACTTCCTGTCTTTCCCGTTGTATATTCCTTTTTTACAAATGAATGTACTCTTATTATTGTATATTTCTTTACATATTATCTAATACATTCCTATATTAATGTGTGCTCTTAGTCTTATTTCTCAACTCAGTCTCACTCCAACGTCAATCAAATGCTACCATAGATAGCGAACCTTTACTGTATTTTTGAACATATGTTTTATATCCATCCCACTTTTCCATAAATTTTTGTTTTGAATCAGGGTATTTGTTAACTGCGCCAGTTCAACAAATTCTTGTAGCTTGTAATGCCAGTCTGTTATTGTCGGGGCTTCTTGTTCCTTCCACCCCTTTGCCGCCAAAGTCCGAGCTGCGGCCGTTGCATATAAGAATACCTCCCTAAAGGCCTTCGGGATGACCCCGCCAACAATGCTTAACAGGTTTGTAATTTTTCCTAGCTTGTTGTTGTTTAGTCGTTTAGTTGTGTCCGACTCTTCGTGACCCCATGGACCAGAGCACGCCAGGCACTCCTGTCTTCCACTGCCTCCCGCAGTTTGGTCAAACTCATGCTGGTAGTTTTGAGAACACTGTCCAACCATCTCGTCCTCTGTCGTCCCCTTCTCCTTGTGCCCTCCATCTTTCCCAGCATCAGGGTTTTTTCCAGGGAGTCTTCTCTTCTCATGAGGTGGCCAAAGTATTGGAGACTCAGCTTCACGATCTGTCCCTCCAGTGAGCACTCAGGGCTGATTTCCTTCAGAATGGAGAGGTTTGATCTTCTTGCAGTCCATGGGACTCTCAAGAGTCTCCTCCAGCACCAGAATTCAAAAGCATAATTTCCTAGCTTAGGTAGCACAAATTTCAAGGGAAGGGGATGAAGCGTGAACCAACTCCAAAGACGGGGGTCCTAGAGAACCTTATCATCCACATGAGCAACCACAAGAAAAGGTTTCCAGGTGCGGCTAGTTTGATGTAACACAGAGAGACACAGAACACTGTGTTCTCAACTCGATGAACACTCCCACTATGCTACCATGTCTGGGAACATGATCATCACCAAGACAAAACTTCATGAAACCATTAGCTTGAGACCTTGACCAAGCAAACCAAACAGAACAGCACCTGAGATTGCAAAGCCCAGACCAAGAAGACAGCGGTGGCAGGAGCAATCTTGCTGCACCCCCAAATTTTGTTTTATCAAGGCACCAGTTCCTTCCCAAACCCAGCTGGAAAGAACGAGGCATCAGTGGTCAGCTGGCACTCTGTTCTCCTCAGGTAGGCAGGAAGGTTCCCAAGGGTTCAGCACTTTGTGGCACCCGCACAAAAAGTTAGCCTCTGGCAACTGAAACAAAGTGATCAGTGCTACCTGGAGCAGGATGCATGGTGCCTGGCCAACGTTCTGGGACAATGGGAGCTGGAGACTCAACAGCAGGTGTGGACTACCCAAGGTTGGGGTGGCTTCCTTAGGCGGAATAGGCAACATTGCCAAGAAATGCTTGAGGGTTTTGTACAAATGCACTCCTAGTGAGCGTGTGAACTCGACCCACACACCACGGATTTGTTGACACCAGACTTCAGGGTGAGGTGGTTAAATGGGAAAAAATGTTGGTTCGATGTGAATGATTCTTGAATGATTAAAGAACAAACAAAGCAATACTCTGACCCACTAATTAGCAAATAAGCAAAACCTCAACCATCCCCTGGTCCCAAAATCATTCACATTGAACCAACAATTTTGAATTGTATTGTCAATGTTTGGTTGTTGTTGTTAAAATTTGTGTACCATCCTTCATCTGTAGATCTCACGGAGGTTCAAAAAAATAAAAATATAGAAATGCAACATACATAATAAAAACAAGAAGAACCCCCCCACACACACACTCCAACAACCCCAGTGTGGTGTAGTGGTTAAGAGCAGTAGACTTGTAATCTGGGGAACTGGGTTCGCTTCCCTGCTCCTCCACATGCAGCTGCTGGGTGACCTTGGGCTAGTCACTCTTCTTTGAAGTCTCTCAGCCTCACTCAATTGTTTGTTGTGGGGGAGGAAGGGAAAGGAGAATGTTAGCCGCTTTGAGACTCCTTCGGGTAGTGATAAAGCGGGATATCAAATCCAAACTCTTCTTCTTCTTCTTCTTCCCCCACCTATTTATATGGCTGGCATTTCCCCCCATGGATGTTATGATGTATGAAATATTAATGTATTATATGATTCTCCCTTTTCCCCCACTATGATATAATTTATTATTTTTGTCACCTTTGGGTGACAAGTGACCAAGTTTAATAATAATAGTAATAAATAATTTCAAGCTACACAAGGTTGCATTTTGGATGTTATTGAGGACACCTGTTATCTCTTGGAGACAAGGAAGAAGTGGTAACTTTTAACCACAGCTCAGTTTTCTTATAAGTGCAGAAGCTTCTGCTGCTTTTTCCTGCTAGCTGACAATCAGAATCTGGATGCCTATGTTCACAGAGGCATCTTTCCTAGCCAGTGATTGCAATGAATGGGAGCAATGAGGGAAGAGTAAACAGTTAGATAAAGTAAAGGTTAATGTTCAAAGAGGGAGCGCTGCTCCAAGCCAAAGATACCGCGGAGCAGGGAAAGGAAGCTTTTATGTGTATATGTGGTTTATTTATACATATTCCTTTTTAAACTAACAATCAGACCTTTTGCAGCAATAAAATATCTCCCACATTTGTCAAGTTGAGTTAAACACCCACCCACCAAAGCGTCATTATGAAGCTAATGCCTGCATTTTATTATGATTAGTTGCATTACGGTGAGACTTTGAAGCTATTAATGGGTATTAGAGTGGAATAATTAGAACTTAGAGTCATCAAATCTGGGCTTACTTCTCCATGCTCCCTTCAAAATCAATATGCACACCTCAAACAGAGTGAGCTTTTATATCGGGCCAGGATATTATAGCAGCAATGGTGTAACTTAATCTAAAGGCTGACACATAATCTTGCAGTGTGTGAGTTTATATCACAGTATACAAGGACAGTAGGTAATTAATTGGCTTTGCTCACAGAGCCACTGCTTTGCACCTGGTGGACCATAGGCAGATCTCCCAAGTCTGAAATATCCCATACCTGGATTAGATTATAGGATTATATTCTTGATCTGCATCCCTTCGCCCCAATCTAGTCTTCCCTGCCTTGTCATCTCTCTCATCCCATCCTCAAACAGAAAGCATTAATTCCTCAGTCTCCATCAGAAAAAGATGGCATTAACTGCACCAAGACGGTCACCAGTAACTAGAACCAAACCAGGAGCACTGAAATATCCTGGGAGTGTTATTGTAATTATTTATTAAATTTCTACACCATCCTTCATCTGAGGATCACAAGACAGGTTACAATATAAAAACGCAAAAATAATACATCACAAACAAAAACAGTATCACCCCTCCCCATAGTTTAAAAGGTTACATATTGTTTACTTAGCCAAAGACCTGCGAGAAGAGTCATGTTTTTAGTTGGTCTCTAAAGATATGCAATGAAGGTGTCAGGCGAGCCTTCCTGAGGAGAGACTTCCACAAACAGGGAGCCAACACAGAAAAGGTCTGCTCTCATCCTCCAGACCTCTTACAAAGCAGACACACAAAGAAAGGCTTCAGATCATGATTGCAGGGTCCAGGTTGGTACATATGGGGAAAGGCAATCCTTGAGGCATTGTGGTTCTGAGATGTTGATTGATTTATAGGTCAAAACCAGCACTTTAAACTGGGCCCAGAAACTAACTGGTAGCCAGTGCAGTTGGACAAGATTGGTGTAATATGCTCAAACCGTCTTGCCCCGGTGAGCAGTCTGGCTGCCGAATTCTGCACCAGCTGAAGTTTCCAAACTGTCGTCTTCAGAGGCAGCCCTAAATACAACATGTTGCAGTAATCTAACCAAGAGGTTACCAGAATACAGACAACAGAAGTTAGGCTATCCCTAACTCCGTAAAGGTAGAGGGACCCCTGACCATTAAGTCCAGTCGTGACCGACTCTGGGGTTGCGGCGCTCATCTCGCTTTATTGGCCGAGGGAGCCAGCGTACAGCTTCCAGGTCATGTGGCCAGCATGATTAAGCTGCTTCTGGAGAACCAGAGCAGCACACAGAAACGCTGTTTACCTTCCTGCTGGAGTGGTACCTATTTATCTACTTCCACTTTGACGTGCTTTTGAACTGCTAGGTTAGCAGGAGCAGGGACCGAGCAACAGGAGCTCACCCCTTCGTGGGGATTCGAACTGCCGACCTTCTGATCGGCAAGCGCTAGGCTCAGTGGTTTAACCCACAGCACCACCCGTGTCCCAACTCCGTACCACCCATTAAATTTCTTGTTACTGCACAGACTGCTGGTACTGCTGACATACCATTGTGGCTGTAGACACTGGGGACTGCTTTTTATGGCTGCTTTCAAACAGTTAATGAAAATGTTCTGAGGATCCTCTTATGTGAGGAGTTGCCATTTACCGATTATAATAATGTTTGGAGGCCTTTTAAAGGGCCTTATGCTCTCAAAGACTGACAATTGGAGCCTTGTGTGGCAGAAAAATGCCAGGTGAGGCCTCTTTATTTCTGTGGACCCTCCATCTTGCACAAGAGCACTTCTGTGGTTGGTTCCAGGTGATTAAAAGTGGCAGACACCACGAAGGGGAGACAAAACGGCAGGTAAAACAAATCACACAGAATTCCCCTCTTTGATTAGAGCTCTTCAAAAGGAGACGAAACGCACTGAAGCAATTAAATTCAGTCCAGTTTGGCTTGTCTTTCTTAAATCATACAGAAAAAAAGAAGAAGAAAAGAAATAGAGAAGTCCAAAACATTCACTAGGAACAGACGTAGCGATGGCTATTAGTCATATCTGAGTCTCTAACGCTGATTTGGGGTTCTTACAGATTTAAGTGCTATTCAGGCATTCAGGCAAATGAAGCAGCTCTCTGCTGTCAGCTTCCTTTGCAGTCTAAACCACAGAGCCTAGGACTTGCCGATCAGAAGGTTGGCGGTTCGAATCCCCGTGATGGGGTGAGCTCCCGTTGCTCGGTCCCTGCTCCTGTCAACCTAGCAGTTCGAAAGCACGGCAAAGTGCAAGTAGATAAATAGGTACCGCTCCGGCAGGAAGGTAAACGGCATTTCCGTGCACTGCTCTGGTTCGCCAGAAGCGGCTTAGTCATGCTGGCCACATGACCTGGAAGCTGTATGCCGGCTCCCTCGGCCAATAAAGCAAGATGAGCGCTGCAACCCCAGAGTTGTCTGCGACTGGACTTAATGGTCAGGGGTCCCTTTACCTTTACCTAAGGCATTCAGGGGGACGCGGGTGGCGCTGTGGGTTAAACCACTGAGCCTAGGACTTGCTGATCAGAAGGTTGGCAGTTTGAATCCCTGCAACGGGGTGAGCTCCCGTTGCTCGGTCCCTGCTCCTGCCAACATAGCAGTTCAAAAGCACGTCAAAGTGCAAGTAGATAAATAGGTACCGCTCCGGCGGGAAGGTAAACAGCATTTCCATGCGCTGCTCTGGTTCGCCAGAAGCGTCTTAGTCATGCTGGCCACATGACCCGGAAGCTGTACACCGGCTCCCTTGGCCAATAAAGCGAGATGAGCGCCGCAACCCCAGAGTCGGCCACGACTGGACCTAATGGTCAGGGGTCCCTTTACCTTTACCTAAGGCATTCAGGCAAATGAAGCAGCTCTCTGCTGTCAGCTTCCTTTGCAGCATACTATTGGCACAGCATTGGTTACCTGAGCGTTAATAAAATCTGACAGTTCTGTGGGATGCTCATGGCGTGCCACATTGAAGTGTGCCTCAGTACTGCCTCTGAATAAAGTCGGCGCAGAATGTGCTGTGCCCGATTCGTTGTCCTTATCTGCTCTTCAAACAAGTACGCAGAACAAAACTTTCGGAGTGTGGCAGAGCTTTTAGGAAAATGTTTCTTCGGGTGCCTCTCTTACCACATCTTCAGAGGGCCCTCAACTTAGGAGGCATTGTGATTTGTGGTCCTTCAACTGAGAAGCATCATTTTCTGAACAGCCACCCAGGGTTGTAAAGGCTTATCTCTCCCACTCTAGTAAAAGTAGGTTTTTAAAGAAAAAGAAAAATCTTTTGATAAGGTGGTTTTACTGGTGCTTTTTCCTAGAATTACAAAAAAGGAAGGCGAAGAAGGAAATCAATTTTCTGAAATCCTTCCCCTCGTAAAAGTTAAAAGGGTATTATTTTCTTTAGCACAGCGGATGGTGGTTTTTAAAAGACAGGGACTGCAAACTGTTCCAAAAGCTTGAGGTTGATGCAGGGTGCTGCAAAAACATTTAAAATCTTTTGCTTGCCCTGTTTTGCTGCTTCAGCAGCAGCTAACTACTTGTGCCTCTGTGTTGCCTTCTTAGCTATCCAAACACTGCCATAAATCCAGAAAGAAATGACCATTGTTAGGCTGCCACACCGGGATGTGCCGCGATACTTGGCAACAGTGCCTCTGTATGTTAGTCCTCTGTATGATTCTGAAATTAATGAACCTGCTACATTATTCTGATTATATCATCACCATATTTGTCCCCTGCTTTGTATGCGAAACATTCCAAGCAGCTTTAGAGACATGAAGGAAAAACACAGAATTTAAAGCAAAAGCAAGGTGTAGAATACTAGCAGAAACATAACGGAAGAGCAGCGGTCATAAAAATGAACTTGACAGGAATAGTCAAACTGTCACTAGTTTGTTAAATAAAAACAAAGAGAGGGAAGCATGGGAGATCTCTATTGCAAAAGCATTCCACCATTTTGGTGCCACCACCGATGAGGCCCTTTTTCTGCCTTCCACCTTATGGAGGAGAGAGCAAGGCCTCCAGCTATGGAGATGAAGAACCTTTGGGGAACTTTTTGGCCCTGTAGAGGTTGCTGGGCTGCAATGGGGAATGATGAGAGGGCCACAGGTTTCCCATCCCTGATTTTCAGATGCAGGCAGATTTAATGGGGGTTGGGGACAGTTTCTGCAGGTGGCATGGCATGTTGTTGTTATTATTATTATTATTATTATTATTATTATTATTATTATTATTATT
>JAXCMG010000039.1:10247446-10326238 GCA_034642415.1 Podarcis siculus
ATTATTATTATTATTATTATTATTATTATTATTATTATTATTATTATTATTATTATTATTATATTCATAGGAAGCTGCCTTGTACCAGGACAAATTATTTGTACATATTGGAGAGTCTTGTATTTTAGTGTTTTGTTGGAAGCCGCCCAGAGTGGCTGGGGGGACCCAGCCAGATGGGCGGGGTATAAATAATAGATTATTATTATTATTATTATTATTATTATTATTATTATTATTATTATTGTTATTATTATTATTTCCAAGGTCTTCTACCCAACATCCTTTCAACAAAAGGGAGAGAGAGATGCCATGGTTTGAACGGCAGACCTTAAATCATGTGCTGTGCCACTGAGTTATGGTAGCATGGTAGGAGTAACGTCAGGATTTGGAGTGCAGCAACAGAACTGCCGTGACTTGAAAGGGACCCCTGTACGGTAGTGCTGATGGGCTAGGAACAGGTCTCCAGGCATGCTGTGCTGGATGGGGTTGACAGGAGTTTCAGTCCGATGCATCCGGAGGGCACCAGGTTGGCAAAGGATACTCTAGGCACCTGCCTGCCCTTTGTCCTTGGGACTGCTGCTGCAAACAAGAATTTCCGCAGCATCTCTCTGCGAGACCACATCTCCACCATTACCAACAGCAACAGGTTTACTAGAAAGGCACAGGGCATCAGCATAACTAAGAAGCAGGCAGCATGAGATAAGCTTATAACATGGGTAGGCAAACTAAGGCCTTCATCCCAATCGCCTTCTAAATCCAGCCTGCGGATGGTCCAGAAATCAGTGTGTTTTTACATGAGTAGAATCTCTGGGTTATTTGTGGGGCATAGGAATCCGTTCGTTTTTTCCCCTTCAAAATATAGTCCGGCCCCCCACAAGGTCTGAGGGACAGTGGACTGGCCCCCTGCTGAAAAAAGTTTGCTGACCCCTGGCTTATAAGAACAGGAGCAAGTTTGCAGCTCAAGTTTTATTAGTCAAACAGCCTCACCTTGTAAATCTCCTGTTATCCGCGTGGACCTGTCCCAAGCTGCCTTACTCAGCAATAAAACACCCTCTGCTACCCGACTTCATTTCTCTCTCTCTCCATATTTATGGCTCTCCCATCAGCAGATTTTTTTTTAACCACTTCGTTAATTGCCTTCAAGATGCTAGGCCATGCTTTCTAAATTGACTCTTAAAAACACATACGCACACACACAAAACACAAACACAAAACAACACGCTTTAAGATCTCACAGGGACCATAAACTACCTTTTATCAGGCCCAATAATAACCCTAATAATGTCCTAATAAAGGCTTTATTTTATGGCCCCTGTGTTCTCCTGGATCAACAAGAACACCTGTCTTTGTTGCTTAAGGCCATTCAAATCAGGTTCGGAATTTGTAGCCAAGTTTATTTTAGCTCTGCTCCAACATCCAGTTGCTAGTACTTGCTGTGCTGGTATAAGCAAATATAATGTGATGAAGTGTGTGTGTGTGTGTGTGTGTGTGTGTGTGTGTGTGTGTGTGTGTGTTATCAACAAGTACTCTTTGGTGGCAAGGTCAAAAAGACTCCTAAATGGAGGTATCCATGGTAAGGATTCTGCTCTTTGCTTCCACTGAACTCCTGGAGAAGCAAAACAAAGGAACTTGTAGAAATTCTTCCCTGAAATGCATATTCTGCTCTGTTTAAAGCACTCCCTGCATCTAATTGCCTATGTTTGATACGGCTCTTTTGCTTTGGTTTTGAAAGTAGTAGGTCCCATATTGGCAGTACAGTGGTACCTCAGGTTAAGTACTTACCGTATTTTTCACCCTATAGGACGCACTTTTTCCCCTCCAAAAATGAAGGGGAAATGTGTGTGCGTCCTATGGGGCGAATGCAGGCTTCAGGAGAGCCCCAGCGCCAGCCCCACAAGGTCGGGGGACAGAGGGAGGCGGAACGCCGCCATCCCGCTGTATCCCGATGTGGTTTGGAGGCTGGCGGCAGGGAGACCCCGCCGCCAGCCCCGCAAGCTCCGGGGACAGTGGGGAGGTGCAGTGCGTCTTCCCGCTGTCCCTGTACCTGATCTGAAGGCGGGCGGTGGGGAGAAGAGCGCTTCTCCCCGCTGCCTGCCCCGCAAGCTCTGGGGACAGCTGGGAGGCGCAGCGCGTCTTCCCGCGGTCCCTGTACCTGATCTGAAGGCGGGCGGCAGGGAGAAGAGCGCTTCTCCCCGCTGCCGGCCCCACAAGTGCCTGGGGGGAAAATATTTTTTCCCCTTTATTTCCCCCCCAAAAAACTTGGTGCCTCCTATGGGCCGGTGCGTCCTATGGGGCGAAAAATACGGTAATTCGTTCCAGAGGTCCCTTCTTAACCTGAAACTGTTCGTAACCTGAAGCACCACTTTAGCTAATGGGGCCTCCCACTGCCGCCGCGCCGCCAGAGCACGATTTCTGTTCTCATCCTGAAGCAAAGTTCTTAGCCTGAAGCACTATTTCTGGGTTAGCGGAGTCTGTAACCTGAAGCGTACGTAACCTGAAGTGTATGTAACCCGAGGTACCACTGTATTATTTTATATTTGCACTCAGGGCGAAGATCTCAGGGCGATTCACAGAATTAAATTCAGGTTAAAAACAAGTAAATAAAAACAAAACAGTCTGTCTGAGATTTTGGAGAGGTGCTGCTGCTCAGAGCAGACAGCTAGGTTCTGAGAGCCTGACATAACATTTTCCTAGCTGGGCACCCCCATCCTGCTGCCCTCCAAACTGCTTGCTGTGGCTGACAAAAGCCATAGCACAAAGTACCATATTTTTCGCTCTATAAGACGCATCAGACCATAAGACGCACCTAGTTTTTGGAGGAGGAAAACAAGAAAAAAAAATATTCTGAATCCCAGCAAGAGGGATCTGGCTTCTGGGATAGCCTCTTGCTGTCCTGGCTTATGGGATAGCCACACGCAGCCATTCCCGGGCAGCGGGAGGAAGGCTCCGCCAAGAGCCGCACTCCCTTTAAAGGGCACCCCTTCTCCCTCCTCGGGGAAAAGCCCCCAAGAGCCGCACACACATTCCACACGGCTCTTTAAAGGGAGCACTGAGCAGAGCCTCCCGCCTGCATTTGCTCCATAAGACGCACACACCTTTCCCCTTACTTTTTAGGAGGGGAAAGTGCATCTTATAGAGCGAAAAATATGGTATTTGCAGGGCACCAGACTGGTGCAAGCTGACCTGCCAGCTTGCCAGAGATGTGTCCCCAGCTGCTGCTAGAGATAGATTGCTGGACAACATGAGATGCTTACAGTGTCTCACGGATGGAATTCTTGTGTTACAAAAGTATGGGGAACACAGTGCAACTCAGCACTTCCTCGTAATTTTTTTAAAAGGGTTGCGATCCACACAGAGCAGCTTTGTGGCTTCCATTTCATGTGGAGAGTGGTTTGGAAGAAACAACTCAGAGAAGTTAAAGCAACAACTCCCACACAAACGTCTCACAGCTTATCACTTCAGGGAAGCCAACCATGCAACCAAACAACCACAGAGTGTTGAGATTCTCCCATGGGGTGAATGGGATGTTTAGGGAAGCTTTTAATATTTGATGAATCGTTGTATTTTAATATTCTGCTGGAAGCCGCCCAGAATGGCTAGGGAAACCCAGCCAGATGGGCGGGGTATAAATAATACACTAAATTATTATTATTATTATTATTATTATTATTACCTATTTTGCAGGAAAACCCTCCAACAAGTAGACAGACACTGTAAAATTCACCATGTACTGACTTTGGCATTTCCCCTCCCCACCCCATAGAAAGTGAGAATAATAATAATAATAATTTTTTATTTATACCCCACCCTTCCCGGTTCAGAGAGCCAGGCTTAGGGCAGCTAACAACAAATTTAAAACACTTAATTGATGCAACGAAAAACAGCATAAAATACAGTATAAAACGTGAATAACAATAAATTCAGAATTCAAAAATCAATTTAGGGGAAAAATCCATCCAATAAACATTAGATGATCACCAAGGCTAGCTGGCTAAATTAGTCCTATTTGGGCCAGTGAGGAGATCAGGGGAGAATTAGCTGTGGGATCCCAGAGCAGGTAATCTTCATAAAAAGGGGAAGAGGAGGGAAGGAAGGGGAATAAAAGATCAAGCTAAGTTCAGATTGAAAGCCAGGCTGAATAGTTGATGAGTATTAAGCAAGTTTTCTTAGAAAGGGGGGGAGGTGTGGCACCTATTGCATTCACGCAGATTAAATAATTATTATATGCACAACATAAGATAATCAATATGCAGTCCAGATCTTGATACAGTCCATATCATGCTCAAGTGTCCACTTTTAACACAATTTCTGCTGCACAGATAAATGGTTTCTTCGACACATTTCTCTTTAGCACATCAGGAACGTGCAAATGCCTTAAATCTTTACCACCGAGGCTGAAATGTCAGCAACTCTCAACTGATAACACTTCAATATCCAAGATTGCAGGAGCTTTGGCCAAATGCCACATCAGTCTCAGGTTGTTACTCAAGCCTTTCACCTCTGCGGCAAAGACTAAGCGCTAGACATTTAAATGCATCTTCCTCGAGATTAATCTCAGCAATCTGATGCCAAGAGAACAGCCTTGGGGAAGTTGCATTAGGAAGGTACGCTGAGCATCCCCAGACGCAGCAGCTGCAAACCTACCGTTGAGCCTTCCAAGCGGAGGAACCTACACAATTTACAGGCTCATAGAATCGTAGAGTTGGAAGGGAAAACCCCCCCCCCCAGTCATCTGGTCTAACTTTCTGCAGTGCAGGAATCTCAACACAAGGTCAGATATGGTTTGAAATTGGATAGGGGACCGTAGGTTGAGCTTCCTGCTTTGCAGGGGCTTGAACCAGGTGATCATCAAGATCCCTTCCAACTCTATGCTTCTATAGCATCCTGCAGAGTTCCCTACTCCCAAGGAGATACAATTTAAAACAGGCAGCAGCAGAAACAACAAAATTGGCATGGGCCACTTGGTTTTTGCCTGCCTCTTAGCAATCGTCACAACTTTGTAAGGTTTGGCAGTTAGGCATCGGCTTATTGTGAATGGGGGAGGGAAGGTTGGCCATCACCTGCCCCTCCAGTTTCAAGGGTATTCCATTAAAGGAAGCCGGGGCCTGGTTCCTGTCCAAAGTCCCCTAGAAAGTGAGGGCCATGCCAGGCCTCTGGGAACACCAGGGGAGATGCAGGCGGGTTCCCCCGAAGCAATTTCCCTTTGGGTGGTTTACCCTTACAGACTTCCTGCAAAGGGGACAGGAGTCAGATATAGTCTTGCCAGTGCCTAAGCCAATACAGTGGTACCTCGGATTACAGACGCTTCAGGTTACAGATGCTTCAGTTTACAGGCTCCGCTAACCCAGAAATAGTACCTCGCATTAAGAACTTTGCTTCAGGATGAGAACAGAAATCGGGCGGCGGCAGCGCGGCGGCAGCGGGAGGCCCCATTAGCTAAAGTGGTACCTCAGGTTAAGAACAGTTTCAGGTTAAGAACGGACCTCCAGAACAAATAAGTTCTTAACCCGAGGTACCATTGTACCGCTCTCATTCCTGTAATCAATAAAGTTGTGGCCAACTTTTTGCCCAAAAACCTTAAACAAAATATTCATGTCTGTGTAAATTATTTATCCTAATGGGGGGTCGGCTTGAGGGTCTTGCCACACAAATCCCATTACACGTAATGCCCACCTGTTCCTGGTTAATTGTTTTTATAAACAGTGGCACATAAATTTTATGTTCAAAGAGCTCGACACAGTTTTAATAACTGCGGAATGCAGGCAAAATCCAGTCAACAGGGAGACGCTTAAGTTCCACTGATTTCAACACCACGTGCTTAACTCTCCTCTCCCACTGTAATCAATGTGTATTAAAACTAAGTGCTGAACTTTGGCAGTATTGTTCTTGACTATTATTAAGTTTGTATGCTGAATGGAGCTGGCAATAGCCAAGAACATGCAATCCATTTCTGGCACTTGTTATTTTCCTAGAACTCCCTGGCCGCAATCCAACAAATGAGTTTGGCACACCTAAGCTCATTGATTCCACGGGGTTCAAGTGCCCTTAAGACGGCCTCAGCATAGAAATCTTCCAATTAAACTTAGTTCGGCCCATCAACCTTCCTCCCTCTTTTTTCTGCTACTTCCTGTACAAAAAGCAAGGGAAGGGAGGATGAGGAAGGTGGAGAAACAATTGGCATAATGCACATCGTCTGTTGTGAGGGGAATTGTTCTGTCTGCCAAGCTCAACAGACAGAAGAATTGCCATACCCAGCACTGAATTTCTTCCTTACATTTCAACTTCACCTACTGCTTTCAGCTCTTCACAAGCTCCATTCCCTTCAAGATAGGGCTGCTTCCCCATATTCCAAGGTGATACTTATGCAGGAAGCAGGGGCTGGCCATCCGTGTAATAGTTTTTCTTATTTATTTTAAATCCCATGGCTCAACAGCGCCCTTGCGGGAAACAAAGAAAACCCAGAGAACAGTCAAATAAGGATTCCTTTCCCATCGCTGTTTCAACAATTCCACGTTCCATGCGGAGCTAGGCACCGAGGCCTATTACAAAATGCCAGTTGTATTTATGCTTTGTCTTGTAAAGTGGTCCCTTGGTTCTCAAACTTAATCCGTTCCGGAAGTCTGTTCCAAAACCAAAGTGTTCCAAAACCAAGGCGCTCTTTCCCATAGAAAGTAATGTATAACGAATTAATCCGTTCCAGGCTTTTAAAAACAACCCCTAACACAGCAATTTAACATGAATTTTACTATCTAACGAGACAATTGATCCATAAAATGAAAGCAATAACCAATGTGCTGTACTATAAAATAAATAAGACATTACTGTAGATGATAAAAATTTAAACTATATTTTTTTCTTACCTGCACTGATGATAGTCATTGTTTGGATGGGGGGCTTTTATCCATTTCTGCAGTCACACAATCAATCAATCAGTAGTAATAATAATAATAATAATAATAATAATAATAATAATAATAATTATTTATTTGTACCCCGCCCATCTGGCTGGGTTTCCCCAGCCACTCTGGGCGGCTTCCAACAAAGATGAAAGATACACTAAAATGTCACATATTAAAAACTTCCCTGAACAGGGCTGCCTTCAGATGTCTTCTGAATGTCAGGTAGATGTTTATCGCTTTGACATCTGATGGGAGGGCGTTCCACAGGGCGGGCGCCACTACTGAAAAGGCCATCTGCCTGGTTCCCTGTAACTTGGCCTCTCGCAGTGAGGGAACCGCCAGAAGGCCCTCGGAGCTGGACCTCAGTGTCCGGGCAGAACGATGGCGGTGGAGATGCTCCTTCAGGTATACTGGACCAAGGCCATTCAGGGCTTTAAAGGTCAGCACCAACACTTTGAATTGTGCTCAGAAACGTACTGGGAGCCAATGTAGGTCTTTCAAGACCGGTGTTATATGGTCTCGGCGGCCGCTCCCAGTCACCAGTCTAGCTGCCGCATTCTGGATTAGTTGTAGTTTCCGGGTCACCTTCAAAGGTAGCCCCACGTAGAGCGCATTGCAGTAGTCCAAGCGGGAGATAACCAGAGCATGCACCACTCTGGCGAGACAGTCTGCAGGCAGGTAGGGTCTCAGCCTACGTACCAGATGGAGCTGGTAAACAGCTGCCCTGGATACAGATTTAACCTGTGCCTCCATGGACAGCTGTGAGTCCAAGATGACTCCCAGGCTGCGCACCTGGTCCTTCAGGGGCACAGTTACCCCATTCAGGACCAGGGAATCCTCCACACCTGCCCGCCTCCTGTCCCCCAAAAACAGTACTTCTGTCTTGTCAGGATTCAACCTCAATCTGTTAGCCGCCATCCATCCTCCAACCGCTTCTAGACACTCACACAGGACCTTCACCGCCTTCACTGGTTCTGATTTAAAAGAGGGGTAGAGCTGGGTATCATCCGCATACTGATGAACACCCAGCCCAAACCTCCTGATGATCTCTCCCAGTGGCTGCATGTAAATGTTGAAAAGCATGGGAGAGAGGACAGAACCCTGAGGCACCCCACAAGTGAGAGCCCAGGGGTCTGAACACTCATCCCCCACCACCACTTTCTGAGCACGGCCCAGGAGGAAGGAGCGGAACCACTGTATGACAGTGCCCCCAGCTCCCAGCCCCTCAAGACGGTCCAGAAGGATGTTATGGTCGATGGTATCAAACGCCGCTGAGAGATCCAGCAGAACTAGGAAACAGCTCTCACCTTTGTCCCTAGCCCGCTGGAGATAATCAACCAGTGCGACCAAGACAGTTTCAGTCCCATGATGAGGCCTGAATCCCGACTGGAAGGTAGCTGAACTGGGTTCCACACAGTCACAAAAACAAATTAAACTAAAAAGCCTCAAAAACAAAAATGCAAAATAAATAGCAAAAACAAAAGCGCCAAACTTAATCCGTTCCAGAAGTCCATTTGACTTCTGAAATGTTCAAAAACCAAGGAGCAGCTTCTGTTTGGTGCAGGTGCCCCGGAAACAATAGCCAACAGCTGCATTGGATGTTCAGCTTCCAAAAAATGTTCGAAAACCGGAACACTTATTCCGGGTATATGGTCTTTGCTCTCCATGCACTGAAAGGAGAACATGGTTTTTAGTTCATTCTAAAAACCAACAGTTGTCAGAGGGCGAAGTGGGGATGCACGCTGTTACCACTGGAATCGCAAGCGCCTCTCAGGATCCAGCCAAGATCGAGAGCATCTTGATGGGACTTTTGCCTTTAATCAAAAGGGAACTTCATGCCCCTCTTCCATGTGTGGTGCTCATGAATCCAAACCAGTGACAAGAACCACCTTCTATTCTGTGCAGATGTTTGCTTGTTCGTTTCTTTGTTTGTTCACCGGCTTTTGCTTTTGTGGAGGCCAATCATATATCAGGTATCCAAGTATTTGATCCTGGCCTCTCTTCTTTAACAATGCCAAGCACCATCTACCTTTCACAAGGATCATAAAGCCAAGATCTCATCCTCTCGCTTTCATTTGGCAAAAGCTCAAGGAGTTTTCTCCTCCTCACACACCGGCAAGTGATCAATGCTTCTTTTGAAATAAAAAGCGAAAGCCCTTGACCTCACTCGTCTATAAATGTCACTTTCCACACTCTCAGCAGATCCTCTCTCTCTCTCTTAGTCACTCACTCCCCTTAGAAAATGCTAAGGAACTTATTGGACCAAAGTGCACACAACCAAATAACTGCTACTGATTGAGTCCTCCCACTGTTTGGCACAGGGCGCAGGCAGAAAATTTTGTCCCAGATTATCCATTTTCTACAGAAATCCACTTTTCTAGATTAGACATGCCAACAAAATTCTCCCCATGGATTAACATATTTCTAACACAGGGGGCGCTGTGGATTAAATCACAGAGCCTAGGACTTGCCGATCAGAAGGTCGGCGGTTCAAATCCCTGCAACGGGGTGAGCTCCCATTGCTCGGTCCCTGCTCCTGCCAACCTAGCAGTTCGAAAGCACATCCAAGTGCAAGTAGATAAATAGGTACCCCTCCGGCGGGAAGGTAAACGGCGTTTCCGTGCGCTGCTCTGGTTTGCCAGAAGCGACTTAGTCATGCTGGCCACATGACCTGGAACCTGTACGCCGGCTCCCTCAGCCAATAAAGCGAGATGAGCGCCGCAACCCCAGAGTCGGCCACGACTGGACCTAATGGTCAGGGGGTGCCTTTACCTTTTAACTCCCTCCCAGCATTGATCTAGCCCTCTCATGTTTGCGTGTTCCAGAAGGTAGAGTTAAGGGATTCTTGCTTGACTTTGCGGTGCTGTGCTATGGGGTTCCAAAGGGGTCCATCTTATATTAAGCAGTTGGGTGAGGCCATCCAGGGATAAGGAACAAGGGGTCAGAGTTGGGCAATGCCTTTACTGAAGGGGTGGGGCACCTCGGGTTTGGGGACTGAATGCAGCACTCCAGACCTCTCTTCCATACTTTGGGACTCTCTACAATCAACATCCCCTCCACAGACCACAACATCTCCCCACTTCTTCACTAACTCTGGTCCAAACCCTTCTTGAGTGCTTCTGCCTCTTGCTTGCTTGCCTGGATGGAGGTTTGAAAGCCAGCATGACGAAGTGGTCAGAGTGTCAGGCTAGGAGCTGAGAGACCAGGGTTCAAATCCCCACTTGGTCATGAAGCTCACTGGGTGACCTTGGGCCAGTCACTGCCTCTCAGCCTCTCAGGGTTGTTGCTGTTGGGACTGAATGAGGAGAGGGGTAAATTACGTATGCCACCCTGAGTTCCTCAGAGGAAAAAGGTGGGATATAAATACAATAAATAATTGTTGTTTAGTCGTTTAGTAGTGTCTGACTCTTCGTGAGCACGCCAGGCACTCCTGTCCTCCACTGCCTCCCTCAGTTTGGTCAGACTCATGTTTGTAGCTTCAAGAACACTGTCCAACCATCTCGTCCCCTTCTCCTTGTGCCCTCAATCTTTCCCAACATCAGGGTCTTTTCCAGGGAGTCTTTTCTTCTCATGAGGTGGCCAAAGTATTGGAGCCTCAGCTTCAGGATCTGTCCTTCCAGTGAGCACTCAGGGCTGATTCCCTTCAAAATGGATAGGTTTGATCTTCTTGCAGTCCATGGGACTCTCAAGAGTCTCCATATATAATATATATAATATAAATAATAGGGAATATCAAAACACCTGGTGTTTGCATGACTGGAATGCAATCTACTGAAGAAAGGCAAAGAGTCAAATCTGTTGGCCATGGGAGAAAGCAGCCGTTGGGCTGAAAAAATGTTCAAAGAATCACAGAACTGAAGGAGATCACAAGGGTCCTCTAGCTCAACCCACTGGCAATGCAGGAATCTTTTGCCTAATGTGGGGATTGAACCCATGAACTCAGAGTCTCGGGCTTTATTGACAGAACTGTGCACACGCCCTGCCTCTTGCTGCATTGGGATCAACCCAAAATGTCACAAAGGTGTGGCAAGCTTCCATGTTCTCCAGAACTCTTCCTCAGGCAGGTGGGGGAACCAGGAAAATGTGGGTGGAAACAAGTACAGAAATTAGTCTGGTGTTTATAGCCTCGATTCCAAGGAAGGCGAATCAATGTCCCACAGATGAAATAGATAGCCAGCTACACACCCAGGTTTCCACAGAACATTAGGCCTCAATTATTTGAGGACTGTATGATCAAGGAATTTCAGAAGTTTTGTACTGGACTACTGTGGGGCTGCCCAATATAACTTACTTCAGAAATCCCAATATACAGTGTGGGCAAGTGTTATGATTGCATAATGCCAGCGCTTCAGTTTTGGATCTCAATACAGTGGTACCTCAGGTTACATATGCTTCAGGTTACATATGCTTCAGGTTACAGACTCCGCTAACCCAGAAATAGTGCTTCAGGTTAAGAACTTTGCTTCAGGATGAGAACAGAAATCATGCTCCAGCGGTGCGACGGCAGCAGGAGGCCCCCATTAGCTAAAGTGGTGCTTCAGGTTAAGAACAGTTTCAGGTTAAGTACGGACCTCCGGAATGAATTAAGTACTTAACCTGAGGTACCACTGTATACATATTGCCCCATGACACGGGTGCATACGTCTTTTTTCATCGTAACACATTATTATCCATTATCTGAGAAATAAAAATCAATAGTAAACAGAGAGCTAGGTACAGTTACAAGCATAACTCACCTAATGCACTAATCTCTATAATCACTAGAGCTAGAGACTCAATTAGCAGGTATAATAAAAGCTGAATTGGGGGTCCCTGAATGTGCTGAAAATCTGGATATCTTATGTATTAGCTCAATGGCTTGGCAGGCCACCATTCATTGAGACTTTTTGTTCTAGTTCCCTCTCTGCTAAAATAATGTCTTAATTATGAACGCATCTTAGGTTTGACTTCCAGCCACTGGTTCCTGTTGTGTTTACATCTCTTAAAAGCCACTGGAAAGTTCAACGATTGCCAGTTGGGATTTGCCATAAGTAACTGTTTATGTAGCATGATCAGATAACTTCACTGGTGTGTTTTTTTTTTTTTGCTTGGTTTTGTTTCCACCCCCCCCAACCCCCACCCTGGCTGATGAGATGAATACCCTAATTCTATGCATTTCCCGGTTTTGTTTCTGAACAGTGTCGTGCAAGGCAGAACACAATCCAGTCTCATGTGGGCCAGCAGCAGCCTGAACAGAGCAATTTTGGTCCTGCTCACTGACTCTTGAACAGCACAGGAAGGACGTGTCACATCACATTAGATTGCTGGTCCATCTCAACCTCCTTTCCAGTTGGAAACAAAGTGACTGATGATATAGTCCGGAACAATTAAAAAGAAGAGGCCAACATCTCATTTATGAAAGAAGGACTACAATTATATGCATAACAAATGGCTTGGAGACTAAGGGAAAACCCATTTTTTACTATAGAGAACATTATAGTGGTACCTCGGGTTACATACGCTTCAGGTTACAGACTCCGCTAACCCAGAAATAGTACCTCAGGTTAAGAACTTTGCTTCAGGATGAGAAGAGAAATCGTGCTCCGGCGACGTGGCAGCAGCGGGAGGCCCCATTAGCGAAAGTGGTGCTTCAGGTTAAGAACAGTTTCAGGTTAAGAACGGACCTCCAGAACGAATTAAGTGTCGGAATCTGCATTCGACTGAGCTGATAAAGCTCATCTTCCTCTGGAATCGCCCCCAACGTGATTGACGACCTGAGCCTCTGGTAAGGCTCCAGGCACATCCCATTCAGCAGAGAATCCAAAACAGCACATGGAAGTGATGAGATTTATGGCTACATGCTATGCTTTATTTCTAAGCTACGCAGACAGCAAAGAAAAATACATCCTCTCCCTGTGAAAGGCAGAGAGCAACTGAACAAACAAAGGAACAGGAAAACCAGTATCGTCACATCCGTCTCCCGTCTCCCGTGAGACTTCCAACAGCCTGGAAGGTTTCAGGAATGTAAACAGAGCCTTGTGACTCCAAAGCACTGCACAGTGGGAAACAGAAACTAACATTAAGTACTTAACCCGAGGTACCACTGTACATTTGTTTCTCTTATTGCAGTGAGCGTTACACTGTGCAGGCAGCAAACTCCAGTTCCTGATCTGGTACGCAAGACATGGAAAGCCAAACTACGGTTTTTCAAGACAATATGGATGTGCAGGTATGGAGAGAGCCAAGCTTTAGTTTAGTGTGTTATCTGAAACAAACCCTGTGGTTAAGCCCTCTCCTCATTAACCACAAGCCAATGTTTGCTCTTTGCTACAACTCATGGTTAGTGAGGAGAGAGCTTAACAACAGGCTCTGTTTTCGATGATACTGCTCAGCACAGAGTGGCAATGAGGAGGAGCAAAACGGCAGCAAGCTCCTCTCCAGGAGGATGCAGTTTTGGCAAGCCATTGTTTACTGTGCCGTGCAAACCAGACCACTGTCAGACACCAGTGACATTGGTAAATTCCTTTGATGCAGAGGGTTACCGCATCAAGCCCTATCCTATCAGGATCCCATCCTCCATCAAGTCTGCTGTCTGGAGAAAGAACTTCGTGGAGGAACCTGCCCATTGCTCCTGGCCTGGCCAGTGACACCAGCTGTCTTCCTGAATCTGACCTGGGAAAGGGCAAGCCAGCCAGACTACCCACCGGCCTCAGCAAGGAGGTGCTTGTTAGCATTTCGTTCTCTCATTACAGGATCGTGTGATCCTCTGTTTACATTCCATAACATTGTAAGTGTGGGAACGGAACTCAGACTAGAGAACTTCTGTTCTGTGTGCTTTTGTTCTCTGCTCTCGGACAGAGAAGACGCAGGTGTGAGACGCTGTTCACACTAGCCATGTTTTGTTGTTTTGATTTGCTGTAAATAAAGAAAATTGGTGACGCCACATACCTACACAGCCTTGCTTCTTGCGAAACTCTGCTAAGCATGCATACAGCTCCATTAGATGTATGCCACAGGTCTTCTCCATACAGGGGATGTACAGAAAGTGCTGCCCTTCTAGGAAGCCAGAAGCTACACAGGCAGAACTAGTCAACTGTGCTTAAAAAAAAAAAAGCTACAACTCGAAGTATTAGCACCTGAGCTTAATTTTTTCTCCTTTTCCCACTTCTTTCTTCCTTGTGCGTCATTTATTTATTTATTTGGATTGTGAACCTTAGGGCAGGGACTGTACTGATTTTTGTAAGCTGCTCCAAAAGCCTTTTTAGCTAAATTGCAGGGCATAAATGCTTTAAATCGATAAAATAAATCAGAATCACACAGGCTGCATTTTTCTCCCCGCAAACGCTCCCATGAAACTTGACCACGACTGCAACAAAATTATCCAAGGTTTCGCTTGCAGTGCGATCTGATGGTCTAATTAGGTCAACCAAGCACCCTTCACAGGTAACGGTGCGCTGACATTGCACCAGATTCACGCGTAAACCCAGCAGCACAGCAGCCAACGATGGAAAATGGCCGCTGTGCATTGGGGAGAACCGCAGTTTCCTCAGCATCCTAAACTCAGTTCCCCTCTCCACAGTATGACCCGTCCCAAACTGAAGCTGAACTGTGCAAGAACTTGCAGAGAACCCCATCCAATCTTAATTGCTTTCCTAGCAATAGGCTGCATTATATGGACGGCTCTGCCTGTGCAGACATTGGACACACATTCAATACACCCTCCCTGGTACAACAGAAAAATATTTTAAACCAGATACCCCTTCAATATTATTTCAGTAAACTCCTGTAAGCAGTCAAAACCCACCTTTCCAGAAAGGGCATAGGAAAAACTGCCTTGACACAGTGAATACCAGTAACTTCAGTTTTTCAAACTTCTTTGTGTGGGTTCACATTCTTTTACCATGGGCTAGTATTATACCAGAAAGAAGTACTCAAAATCATGCCGCTCTATAATTTTAAAGGTGAATTACAGGAGGCTGGCTGGTTATCGGATTGAAATGCACTCAACAGGAGGCCTACTGCATGTTCCAAAAGGCAAGAAATCATATTTTTAATATAAAAAGCTTTTGGATGTACTGCGCTTTGTGCTCTCAGAACTTTTGAACCCGAGAATTCTTCTGTTTAAAAATGTTAGGAGTACATATGCACCTGGATGGTGAACTATGTGCTTGTTCAGTGGCAATGTAGGCTGTTGTGCGAGATACTCAAGAGCCCACCTACCGTATTTTTCGCTCCATAGGGCGCACCTAGTTTTTAGGGGGGGAAATAAAGGAAAAAAACGACCCCTCTCGCTCTCCAGGCTTCAGCGAAAGCCTGCATTCGCTCCATAGGACGCACACACATTTCCCCTTCATTTTTGGAGGGGGGAAAGTGCATCTTATAGAGCGAAAAATACGGTACTTTGCAAGGTTATTATGAGAATAAAAATAAGGGATGACACCCTATACAACACCCTAAGCTCACTGGAAGAAGGCAGAGGTAAAAAACAGAGTGAATTCACTTCCAGGAAACACAGCAGAGTTACTGACCCTTCAGAGGTGGAACACCCGCAAGAATAAACCTTACAAAACAGCAGACATCTCTGAAGGCAGGCTTTTCTTGTTCGTACAAGAAAGTGGCGCAAGTCCCAAGACAGATGGATGCCAACACAACAACTCTCTCTTTTCGGGTGCCAGTAAGACTAAACTGTGTCTCCAATCTTCATTTGGAAAAGAATCGCCCTGCAAAGCTATGCTCTTATATAGAAGAGACCACGGTCCCCAAATATTTAAAACAAGAAAACCCCAATAACACTCCAATTCTTTTGCCTGTATATTATTGTTGGAGCTGGAAGACAGCCCTTCTCCAGAGCGCCAAGCACAAACTCCAGCTTCTCAAATGTCCTTTTGGAATGATTCGCTACCGTAAAAGGAATTTGCAGGTGGCATTTCTGACTGTGACATGGGAAACAAACTCTCAGCTGCCTTGCACTGAGCCAGACAACTCACACCAGAATGAAGAAACTGTGTCCTACTATGACAGTCTATCCATTTTGTCCAGTATTGTCTACTCCAACTGGCAGCAGCAGTCCAGGGTCTCAGGAATAGAGTAGATGCTTTGGAAGACGATCATCAGGCATCCGCACAACATGACCAGTCCAATGAAGTTCATGTTGAAGAATCATCGCATTGACACTCGTGATCTTTGCTTGGATGCAAAGTATGATAGCTTCAGTACTATCTGAGAAATTCTACTGGCTTCCTATAAATTAACCGGCTTTGTATTATTAAACCCGGGCATGGCTCTTGCATCTGTCTCCCCACCCCATGCTCTTTTCTATATATTTATTTCCAGACAGCTGAGATTGTTGGTGGCTCTCTGTTAAAGGAAGTTGGAGGCACTTAAGAAGCATCACCAGGAAATTAGCTCCAACACTGCAGGGCAAGATGGCAAACAAAGCTCAACACTGCCGTCCATAGCTACACCTGACAGCTTCAGAATACCCCTCAGGGGTAAACAACACTTTATTAGCATGTAAAGTGAACCCCTTGCCAGTTTTTGTTTTTAAAAGTACAGTGGTACCTCAGGTTAAGTACTTAATTCGTCCCGGAGGTCCGTACTTAACCTGAAACTGTTCTTAACCTGAAGCACCACTTTAGCTAATGGGGCCTCCTGCTGCCGCTGCGCCACCGGAGCACGATTTCTGTTCTCATCCTGAAGCAAAGTTCTTAACCTGAAGCACTATTTCTGGGTTAGCGGAGTCTGTAACCTGAAGGGTATGTAACCTGAGGTACCACTGTAAAAGCATCTGCGGAGAGGGCAACTGGAAGTAGAGAATTAGAGGTGGTGCGTTTGTGTGCTTAACCCTTTCCCCACATGCAGTTTCTATATCCATTCTCCCCCTGCGAGCAGCTTTATATCCACCGCAGGGATCAAAATGTGTGTTAGTTAAGGTCAACTTGTGTTTTAAATCACAAACAGGGGTGGGAACCAACACCACATGTTCCAGGTTCAGAAGTGGAGTCTAGGAACAACCTGGTGCCATCCAGAGGTTGCTGGACCAACTCCCATCAACCCTAAGCACTGGCCACGTTGACTAGGGCTGATGGGAGTTGGAGTCCGACAATATCAAGAGGGCCCCAGGTTGAGTAAGGCTCCCAGTACATTTCCGAGCACAATTCTAAGTGTTGGTGCTGACCTTTAAAGCCCTAAATGGACTTGGCCCAATATACCTGAAGAAGCGTCTCCACCCCCATCGTTCTGCCCAGACACTGAGGTCCAGCGCCGAGGGCCTTCTGGCAGCTCCCTCGCTGCAAGAAGCCAAGTTACAGGGAACCAGGCAGAGGGCCTTCCTGGTGGTGTCATCCACCATGTGGAATGCCCTCCCACCAGATGCCAAAGAGAAAAACAACTACCAGACTTTTAGAAGACATCTGAAGGCAGCCCTGTTTAGGGAAGCTTTTAATGTTTAATAGACTATTGTATTTTAATATTCTGTTGGAAGCCGGCCAGAGTGGCTGGGGAAAGCCAGCCAGATGGGCGGGGTAAAAATTTCTCCTTCTTCCTCTTCCTCTTCTTCTTCTTCTTCTTCTTGAGTCCAAGTAGGAAGCCAGAGCAACCACTTCAGGACACATAAGTGGGGAAACACAGTGTTGGCTCCTCTTACAGAAGTCTCTGGCACAGCAACATCTCCTGAGGTGTATTCTGGGGATGATTCCCACACTCAAGACTTCTTCCTTCCAAGGTGCCTTCAGACTATTCTCCTGAACTCAGACAGGCTGGTATGAGGGCCATGTTGATGCTGATGGGTACATCTGTGTGTGTCCATTTTGGAATGAAGAAATTGCAAGCCACAAATTGTTGTAATGCACAGTTGTTGACTCACACTTGCATGCATGAAAGGGTTAACCTGAGCCCTGAACTCAAATTACCACCGATGGGACTCAGCAAGCCTTTGCTTCCCCTTCCCTCCCTCCCTCTCTGCCCTGCTTCCCAGAAGAAGCTGAGCCGCAACACAGCTCAAAGCTCAAGAGGAAAAACCTACAAGTGAATCTCTCTAAAAAGGTATTTTTAACTGCCTGCATCTTTGCTAACACAAAGTCTCGTGATTCTTTTTAAGGAAACCAGGTTTTCTTTTTAATTTGTCTGGAACCCTTTTTCTTCTTTATTTTTACCGCCAACGGATGGATACTTGCTTGCTGTAACCTCTGAAAATCTGAGAGGAAAATCTTCGCTTTTGCAAATCTGTGATTTGTTCTAGCCTAAGTATTTTTGTGAGTAACGTTCATTTGAAGGTGGATGAGGCCTGAATTTTAATGTGCTTGGAGCAATTGCCATTGTGCTAACTCCACTATAAGGGAGTAAGAATCTCTCTTCCAAACCTCTCTCCCCAAGATGAAAGGGCCAAACACCTCACTGTTCCTCTGCTTCAAATTCCACCCTCCCAATGCTACTTTCCTTTAAAAAAACAACAACAATTATGACAGAGATTTCCTGTGTGCATTTGCACATAATGTGTTTGAGCAACACTCCTCTCAGGATGAACACAGACCATCATTTCAGTGTTGAAACTTGAGAGAGGAACTACGTCCAACACTATAAACAGAAACCTTTCTTTCACCCCTCTGCCACCTTGGGTCAAACAGGACCTGCAGGTTTTTGAACAATCCACGGATCTACAACTCTTATATAGCCAGGGCAAAACTAGGATGAGGACACATGTCTCAAATGGCAGTCAAACTTGCAAACAGCCTTTAAAAAATATTATATAGCACAACAGACGGAAAAGCAGTTCAGCACTTTGCTGAAGGCAGCCCGGCACTTTTGCACCCTTCTCATTTTTGCGCATCGAGGTCAAACATAAAAGATACCATGCTTATTTTGCATTAACAGCCCCGCCAGGGAGCTCAAAGGAGTATAACTGCGCAGTCTTGCTCTTAAAACTTGCTTGAAAGACAAAACTGCTATGGAGACTCTCATCTCGGGGGTCTCTGCCAACGCCAACTCGTCAGCAACTTCCGACTGCAGCCCGGGCCAATTTCAGTACAGGAGTGGGTGGATTAAACCCCAATTAAGCCCAGAGAGCTTCCCTTGCTCACAGCAGTCTCAAACTTGGCTCAAACGCTGTTGTCAGGATGATTAAGTTGCACTGCAAGCTAACAGCGGTAAAAAGCAATAAGATCAATAAGGGAGGCACAGTAAATGAAACTTTCGCTTCCAGAAAGAGAAATAAAAGCACCTTTTTAAGGGCTCCTGTGAAAGTTTTGGGAATTTGTTGATGCACCATCATCTGTCGCTAACCAAGGATGCTGAAAAGGTGAGGGGAGCTTCTCTGAAGACTGAAGGGAAGCAAAAGTTCAGATGCAGCCACAGGCTCTGAAATTCTGCACTAAAAGGTCCAACATCTCAAAACCACAAATCTTAGGACAAACAAGCCTGAATTCTACAACTGGAACTGAGACACAGAAACATCAAACTCAGGGAAAATCTGCTCATGGTTTTGAAGAGGATGTTGTTTTTTGAAGGGCAACAAGAATATTGCATGCAGGGTGGTTGGAAGGATATGGCCAGAAACCAACCCAAATCTAGACCTGGAGAGCGTGGAGATGTTAGAAGAAGAGGGAACAAATAGACAAGGAACAAACAGGATGTATTTATACCAAACGCAGCCAGGTAGGCAAATGTCAGTTACCCTTAAATGCTTGCAAGCAGCTTCCACAGTCTCCTTCTTCCCTAAGGCTCCCAGAGGGCTTATCTTGTGACAGGACAGAGGAGGCTTTGTGCACTCCCAGTTGTTCCCAGTAAGCATTCACACACACACACACACACACACATACTGCAGACTGAACAGGGACTAAACATCCAAGCCACCTCAGTGGGAAAATGGTGCTCTGCATGCAATTCTCAATGTGGACAAAGGCCTTCAAAGGAGACTTCTCCATAGTATCAATCACACTCTGTCAGGGACTAGGAGAGCCCAAAAGCTTCTGCTGCTGCCTTCCTTCTGACCCAGAAGGGGAAGAGGAAGTGGAAGAGGAAGGTAGTGTCAGCACCAGAATCCCCTTTGCAAGCATATAACCAGAGGCTTCACCTTGCCTGACTGTCAAAGGAGCCCGTGTTTCATAGCTGTCAACGTTTTCCTTTTTTTAAGGGAAATTCCCTTATTCCGAATAGGATTCCTCACAAGAAAAGGGAAAAGTTGACAGCTATGCTGTGTTTGTCTACTTATATAATTTATACTCTGCTTTTCTACATGAACTCAAAGCAACTGTGCAATGTCACACATTTCCATTTCCTTTAGCACTTGGCAGGCTTCTTTTCCAGCGCCAGATAAGTCAACAAAGCTAGTTTCCAGTCCAGGAGGTTCCAAAGATAAGTCCTAACTGTGAGCATGTGGATGTATCTGTAAGTGAGGTGGAAGGGCTTGGCAGGGCCAGTGCTACTACCATCGTGGGCCTGGCCCTGGGGTTTGGTTTGAAGCATCTGCAGTCATCCAAAGGGAAGGGGAGAAGGGTAAAAGAGAGAACTAGAAGCCACAAAGCATGAACAGGCAATGAGAAGCAAACCTTCCTCAAACACTAACTTCTCTAACTTCATTACTAGTCTTCATAAATAAGCAGAACTGATAGCAGGAATTAGCGCACCATGGCAAATGCACGCTCAATTCCCCCCTGCAACGAAACCACATGGACTAGGAAACTGCTCAAAAAGAAAGGAAGGAAGAAATTAAGTCGAAAACCTTGGTATTCTGCAGAAGCTGCAATTATTCCACTCACCTGGCCATCTGTTTATATGCTTCTTCTGCAACTGCAAATATGTGAGGATCCATGTCCCCCATGTTTTGGCCGCTGTATGCATAGATGACATCTTGTCCATAGATTGGCAACTGTTCATAGGGATTGATGGCAACAAGCACAATACCTTGAAAACATGCAAGCATGCAAACAGTTAGAAGCCACGCCAAAGAAGCAAAATTTTAAATACATTCTAAAATAAGAACTATCAATCAACTTTGAATCACTTTTCTGCTACATAAATGATGATGACGATGCTGTTCCAGCCTAGCTGTGTTTTGTGGACCGTGGTTTCTGTGACGTTAACATATGAGAGTGCTGGAGGTGAAATAGTTAAACAGGTTACCCAATCAGAACCCAGGGGGTGGAGTCAGAGGGACTATAAAACCAGCTCTGGGAGGGGCAAAAGGAGGAGTTCGTTGGGTGGTTGGTTGGAGTGGGAGTGAATTGGGATAGAGTCTGTGGGTAGGTTGAGTTAGTGTAGCGAAATAAGCTGAGTCAGGAATAGTTAGGGGCTAGGAAGACAAGTAAATATCTGAGAGGTGGTTTAGTGAGTGAGAGCAGGTAGCGGAAGTTATAGGTCTGGATAGGCACCCCGTGATTGTAATTGACTGATACCGTTTATGAAACCACACGCTTGTTAAACTGCAATAAATAAACAGAAGTTTATGTTCCAATTTAACCCTGACTGGACTCAGTATTTTACCAGGTAGGGCCTGGGTGGTGGCAGCGAGAAATAAAGTGGTGGCACAGGGATCAATAGACAGTGAAACGTCTGGGGACCCTGTGAAATCGCCGCAGTTTCTTACTCTATGGCCACCATATGAGAATATATTTGAAAGGCTTCCACATTTCAACTCACCTGCTACCACTTTGCCCTCTGCAACCATAATGCAGCAAAGCTACAACTGCACATGAGAGAGAAAGGTGCACTAAGCCACAAGTTCTTTAGCACAGCCATTTGTACTGCTGAAGAGGCAAGCAGATTTTCAGTAAAGTACAAATGCAAGTGGGTTGCCTCTTCAGCATGTAGAGGACTTATTTTTTAAAGGGAGCACTCTTCTTCTTTAGAATTTTCCTCTACTATTTTCAGGATGGTTTCAGGAGCACAGCTGTCCCATAACCGTTATTTAAGAAACAACTCAATCAATCAATCAATGCTGAAATCTATCAGCGTTTTTCTCAGGGCAGGACAAGACAAGGAAAGGCTTTTTCCTAGAACAAACAGTTCTCTGTGCTGCAGGATTTAAAAAGAAACTGGAGCACTTCTTATACCACAGCTTTCGACTTTAGAAAAAGCCCTCAAGGTGACTTACAAAAGAAAATCCTGTAAAGAACATAAAAAAAGTACAGGGCAGGATTCGGAGATACTTCTTTGATGTGCGGAGAGAGCTTATATCCTGCCAAGAGAGATGTACATTTCCTGCTCATCTGTCTGCCTCATCATGTATGCGAGTTTTTGTTTCTATAGTTCTATTATGAGAGATGCTTTCAGCCCTTTAACGCTGTATTGTCTGTCTCCAAAAAAAAGGTCATGTTTGAAGTAGTTTTTGCTGATTCATGAACGGACAGACATGTCTATCCTTTTGAAAACAAACAGAAAATCTCTTGTGCAGCAATAAACTAAGCTATCTGCTTTAAAACCTAGTACAGACTTACCGTATTTTTCGCTTAATAAGACGCACCTGACCATAAGACTCCCCTAGTTTTTAGAGGGTGAATGCAAGGAAAAAAATATTCTTTAAAGGGAGCGCTGAGCAGAGCCTGTATGCATCCCAGGCTCTGAGCCGCGTGGAGCGTGTGTGTGGCTCTGGGGGGCTTTTCCCTGAGGAGGAGAAGACCCCAAGAGCCACTCACATGCTTCGCACGCTCTTTAAAGGGAGCGCTGAGCAGAGCCTCCCGCCTGCATTCGCTCCATAAGACGCACACACATTTCCCCTTACTTTTTAGGAGGGGAAAAGTGCGTCTTATGAAGCGAAAAATACAGTAGTTATCTGGAAGCCTCCAGATGTTTTGGACGACAATTTCTCACAGTTCCAGCCAGCATGGACAATGGCCAGGGAAGACAGAGGTGGTCTCAAGGAGTAAGACATCTTGATACGGAATTAATAATTGCTGTGTTACTCTGGGCTACTTGTCTTTTATGGTTTTTTTATATAAAAAAATAGGGTGGTGACAGTCACAATGATCTCTTCTCATGTCTCACACCCCTGCCACCTCCTTCCACCCCCCCAAAAAAAATATTGAAAGAAATGGCACATTGCAACACTCACCACAGTAGGTGTAGATGTGGTTTGATTCCAAGAATCGTACTTTTAAGTTGTGCAAGACTGCAGGTTCGTGGAGGTAACTTAAAGCTGTCAGGTCGTTTTCTCCAACCAAAATATCTGGATTTCGCAAGAAAGGAAACTTGTTGGCTTTAGCATCAATAGGATATTCCAGAAGCTGAAATAGTAAAGAAAGAAAAATGTTGTTGTCCCTTTCATTTCTATAGCACGTTATATTTAAAAGAAAAAATCTCAAAGCAGTTTACAACACGTTAAAACGTCAAATAAAACAACCCTGGATAAAATAAATTCAAGCTTCAAGGAAAATAATTTCAGATCCTTCTCTATGTGGGATTCTGCTCTCCCCATATTTATTTACCTACTTAATTTATATAGCTGCCCCATAGCAGAAGAACTCTAGGAAGCCAGTGTGGTGTAGTGGTTAGAGTGTCAGACTAGCACCAGGGAGATCAGGGTTCAAATCCCCCCTCAGCCATGAAGCTTACTGTGTGGCCTTGGTTCTCAAATGCCTTAGTTCTTGAACGATTTGGTTCTCAAACTCCGAAGACCCGGAAGTATGTGTTCCGGTTTTCAAATGATTTTTGGAAGCCAAACGTCCAATGCAATTCTCAGCTATTGTTTCCGGGGTGCTTGCACCAATCAGAAGCTGCCCTTGGTTTTTGAACATTTCGGAAGTCAAAAGGACTTCCGGAATGGATTAAGTTTGGCGCTTTTGTTTTTGCTATTTATTTTGCGTTTTTGTTTTTGAGGCTTTTTCGGTTAATTTGTTTTTGTTTCTATGTGGAACCCAGTTCAGCTACTGATTGATTGATTGATTGTGTGACTGCAGAAATGGATAAAAGCCCCTCATCCAAACAATGACTATCATCAGTGCAGGGAAGAAAAAACTTTTTTTTTAAAAAAATTATCATCTACAATACTGTCTTATTTATTTTATAGTACAGTACATTGATTATTCCTTTCATTTTATGAATCAATAGTCTCGTTAGATAGTAAAATTCATGTTAAATTGCTGTTTTAGGGGTTGTTTGTAAAAGTCTGGAACGGTTTGATTCGTTTTGCATTACTTTCTATGGGAAAGTGCGCTTTGGTTTTGGAACGCTTTGGTTTTGGAACAGATTAAGTTTGAGAACAAGATACCACTCTAAAGAAGCTTTAGAAAGGTAGAGCGACCATATATATATATATGATTCTTTTAACAGCTATGTTATATGCAACTTATGTAATCTAGAATGTATATATGTATAATCAATGAAAAACCAATAAAAATTCATATGGCAAAAAAAAAAGAAAAGAAAGGTAGAGCGGCCAGTCACCACCCTGGCATGCAGAGATCTCCACATGGTCACAATTGGACCTGTGAGTCACAAAATGTGCCTGTATTCTAGGAAAACAACAACACCTAAGTAGATCCTGCACATTGAATGTAAGTCTTCCCCTGTTACAGGTATATTGCCTCTGGATCTGGAGGCTTCATCAACTGGTGTCAGAAAACTCGTCAGCAACATGGGAAGGGAAGGGAAACAAGCTTTAGCGATGTCCCTGTCTGCCCTCTGCTATGTGTGGCTAAGCCCTCTGTGCCTGAACCAGAACAGCTTGTTGGATGGAGTGAGCATCCTGGGAGGTCGCTTCCTGCTCTCTTGATTTGACAAGAGGCCTCCATTTTTCCTTTTTGCCGGAGGAACTTAACCGTCAAAGCTTTCAGGGGACTCGTGCAAAATTAATCCGGAGCACAAAGCAGATATTGAATGCGATATGACACGCCCTGGTTTAAATAAAGATGCCGCCTCATTTCTCTTGCTGCACCCCCCAAAAAGTAAAAAGGAAATAGCACCCAGGGGGAGGTGATAAAGGTGTTTACAGATAAAAGGAGGAAATATCGTGCTGCTTTAGTCTAATTTGGAGGCACGGCTGTTCGGCTGAGACAGAGCCAAAAACTCTTTACCATATGGCCACCCATATGTTGGAAATGACACAACGGCATGACTCATAAAATCTCTTCTGAGAGTTTGCTTTGCATATTTTTAAAAAAGGCTTCCCCTATTCCTTAGCTTAGGGGAAGGAGGGAGGAGAAAGGGTTAGGTGAGGCAGATGAGATGTGAAGTTTTATCAAGAGATAACCCAAGAACAGTTCTTTGCGTATTCTTTTGGAATCGTATGTAAAAATGCAAATAAAAGTTATTAACCATAACAACGGCAAAATAATAGCTTCAACGAGGAAAAGTCTCGGCCACCCACCTGCAAAATATCTAAATCTTTCTTGTGAAGGATGAGGACTGATTTTTCTCCCTTTTTTAACCCAGCATTACTAATAAAAGGGATTGGCAAGAACATCAGCACAGTAGCTGCAACGTATATGAATCTCAACATACCGTATTTTTCGCTCTATAAGACGCACTTTTCCCCTCCTAACAAGTAAGGGGAAATGTCTGTGCGTCTTATGGAGCGAATGCAGGTGGGAGGCTCTGCTCAGCGCTCCCTTTAAAGAGCGTGCGGAGCATGTGTGCGGCTCTTTGGGGCTTTTCCCCGAGAAGGGAGAAGGGGTGCCCTTTTCCCTCCTTGGGGTAAAGCCCCCAAGAGCCGCACACACACACCACACGCCCTTTAAAGGGAGTGCGGCTCTTGGGGGAGCCTTAGCCACGCGCAGCCTCTCCCAGGCAGGGGATGAAGGCTCCCCTTGCCCGGGAGAGGCTGTGCGCAGCCAAGCAAGAAGCCAGGACAGCCAGAGGGATCACTGTAAGGGGAAATGTGTGTGCGTCTTATGGAGCGAATGCAGGCTGTGCAGCAATCCCTCTTGCTGTCCTGGCTTCTGGGATTCAGAATTTTTTCCCCCTTGTTTTCCTCTTCCAAAAACTAGGTGCGTCTTATGGTCTGGTGCGTCTTATAAAGCAAAAAATACGGTAATTATGAGGCTCACCTCCCCCTCCATTTTCATGCTCATATTATTAATTAATTAATTAATTAATTAATTAATTAATTAATTAATTTTGGGTGCTGCCCTATACCTGCAGAGTTCACAACACAAAATTACCACCCCACTTCCATTTTTAGAGTAATCCATAGTTCGGGCATTACATTTGCGCCATCAACTGCTGGTGTTTAGCTGTAAAGCAACACTCTGCAAACCCGTGACAAATGGCAGAACGCAGAATTCGGCGCTATCTGTGCCTCGCATTAACACTGGAAGATACGCGGCGCTACGTGCAGGCAGGTCCCGGCTTGCGAATCGGCATCTTGTTAGCAGAACGTGAGCACCCTACGCCTTCATGTAGCAAGGCAGCAAGCCACCAAGACAGATGACAATTCCAGAAGAGGAGTTAAATTGCAAAGCCCCATCACGGGAGAAAGGCGCATCAGTTCTGACAGCACGAAGCAGAAGATGAATGCAACAATTCAAAACTTTTTTAAAAAAAGCAATGATTTTATGTAACACAGAGAGGCAATGTTCAGATACGCTTACAAACAGTGGAGGGGCAGAAGAAACTTATTGCAATGTTCTACCTTGCCCGGTAAACCACTGTCTAATACAGGGGTGGGATAGCTCAGTCAGTAGAGCATGAGACTGTTAATCCTAGGTTCATTGCAGGGGGTTGGGCTAGATGACCCTCGTGTGCAGAAATGGGCTCCCCGTCCCTACCCATAATATTTAAATGGGTCTCCTGGCTTTTCTAAATAATAATTTTGATCCTCAAAATCTTAATGACCTGGCAGTGTACAATCTCAAAAGGATAGATCCCAATTTCACTTGCTGCAAGCATGGGCTTACTCCATAAGTGATTTGGCAACAGCTGTTCACCACAATTCATTAGGTCTAGTTGGAACATAAATAATAATTTGACAGCATTGTTACTTCACTTGTTTACCCTTAATCTCACATTTCCTGTTATGAATTTTGCCTCTAGTGTCTCTGCATAGTGCCTCTGTTCTGTTGCCCAAGCCCAAAAAGTCCAGAGACACCTGTGGGGTGGGGTTCCTCTGGTCCCTTTCCTAATTTCTTTGGCTTCCGTTTAAAAGAAAAAGAGACTCTCCAGCCCTTTACTCATGGATATAAAAGCATGCCGGCAACATTCCACACAATTGCCCATTAAGGAAACATAACCTGGAATCTGCCTTTCAATATTTTGGCCCATCAGTGCAAAGGCACTGGGTTAAAAGACAAGAAGCAAGTTCTTGTCTTTGTTTTTAAGAAAGCTAACTGTATTTGAATGCATATCTTACAATCACCAATCTCATTTGCAGAGTTTGCAGGCACAGTAAGCTATAGTTAATGTGTCAGTCTTCCCCACTTTGCTCCTCTCTGCTTGAGCTGGACAAAAACAAACCATACTCCCTTGTCTTACTCTTACATCCAAACAAGGAGCTGTGGTTTGTTTTGTTCCCCAAAAGCTATGATCTACTGCAAAGGTTTGCTCTTGGCTCACCGGCCATAGTTTCTTTGAGCAAATCAAGCTACAGCCCAGATCACAAGCCAGGGATTGTGATCTGCAACCAAACAGCCAAGAATTAGGAGTGCTCACAGTAAACTATTAAATATGGTTTACTGTGATGTCTAAACTGGACGGTGGTGATTTTTTCCATCATCAAAGAAGGCACAACAACATTTGAAGTCCTTGTGGCTAAAGTGAAAAGGACTTCTGCTGCTGAAATTCAGCTAATTCAACAGTTTCAAATAAAACGGTTTCAGATTACATACTCTGCAACCGCGCAGAAATCATGAATACAGGCAAAAGCTTAACAAGGCCAGTTTGCAATCAGAATCTTTGAAGGACAACAGAAATAAAAAGGATGCTAAACACAAGCAGATAAATAAACTTTCCCTCTTTTATTTAATTTTTATATTATACTTTTTAAAATATATATTGACAAATCCAGAAATTAATGGTGCGAGCATCCATATTAGCTCTGCTTTGTCTGCATTCAGAACAGCAGCGGCTGTGCCGTCTTCTCCCACTCAGCCAAATCCATATTTGAAAGGAAGAGCCTTTGGGAATTACAGTAGTCGCAAACCCAGCATCACTCCCCTGCCATGGATGCACACGGCTGAGGCAAGCCAGCCACAAGGGACGCAATTAGCACCACCTGAGGTTTACCCAGCAGGTCCTGAGCAGCAGCATCTACCCAGCTTGTTTTAGCAAAGATCACAAGTCTATTTGCCAGAGCCTGCACCAAAGTCTCTTTGATCGTCTGGGACTGTTGGGTGCGATTTTTCGAAAAGCAACACAGTACCCGAAGTTATTACTCACAGACAGAACTTTCCTGCTCTGCCTGGTGCCGGTGAACAGCAAAACAGCAGGCAGCTTGGGCCACAAGGTTGCAAGAAGTGCTTGGGTGATCAGATAACGCAGCCCAACATCCTCTCTCCAACAACTGATAGCAAGGGCATGATGGATGGCCAGCCGCTTCCTGAAATGGGATTCAGGATCTGAGAAGCCTCAGCAAGCCCAACCTGCCCCTTCCGAGCCCTGAAAAACAGCTCCCAAAAAGCATGGAGTGGGAAATTTAATGTTTTTTGGTGGAGCCACAAGTGAGCAGGGTCAGAACCGAAAGCAGTTTACCTACCTTAAGCTTCCCAGCTCAGGCAGGGCCGAAAGCTAGCTTTGTACAGGCTTTCCACAGATAGAATTTAAACTCCTAAGCCAGACATAGGCAAACTCAGCCCTCCAGATGTTTTGGGACTACAACTCCCATCATCCCTCGCTAACAGGACAGGGATGATGGGAATTGTAGTCCCAAAACATCTGGAGGGCCGGGTTTGCCTATGCCTGTCCTAAGCTATTAGTTATCACAGGTTTTTGGCTCCTATCAAACAGTGCCCTTAGTGTGTCCATACCAGTCTGAGCTGTTTCTTTAATTGCATAAGAGCGTTAGTTATTCTTGAGGGTGTATGGGGTGTTAGGGGAAAGGTATCTCAGATAATGGTCATGTTGTTCTCCTTCTGGGGTAGTTTGTCCACCTTAGGTCCCCACTCAGCTCTTACCGGTGGCTCCTTGTCAGAATGTGACAGTGGCCAACCCATGGTAAACTGCTTCAGTTGGCCAGTGAAACCAGGTGAGGGTAGCTGATGGATCTCAAACCCTCAGTGAGTTAGGGACTTCCCCTGCATGTGAAGACAGGCTCTGGTGCATTGAGCGGATGAGATCAATAGTGGGTCCAGTGGTCAAGAAGGCAGTTTCTGTGTGTGCTGTAGAGGGAAGTGATGGGGTTCATCAACCTGGGAAGGTAGCCCATGTAGGAGAAGGAAAACTCTGATCCTAAACCTTCACTGCTTTTTTTTGGGGGGGGGGAGAAAGGGCTAAGGAGTAAACCCTACACAAATCCAGAGTGCAACCTATTTGACTGGTGACAATAAAATGCTTCTTCCAATCCTGATTTCAGAGGGTGGAGGGAACCCTGTGGTTGCCATGGAAGGCCTCTGCGAGAACATGTGTGCGCCCCTGGGCACCATGTTGGTAACCCAAGTTCTGACGGGCTCTGTGCAAACAGCTGTCCCACTTCATTTCCTGCCATGGAGAACCTGAGGAGGTGGCTAAAATCTTGGAAACCTACTGTTAGTTTCTGTTTGCCACTGTGCAGTGCTTTGGATGCACAAGACTCTGTTTACATTCCAGAGACATTCCAGGCTGTTGGAAGTCTCACGGGAGACGGGAGACGGATGTGACGTACTGGTTTCCTGTTCCTTTGTTGTTCAGTTGCTCTCTGCTCTCACAGAGAGAAAATGATTTCTTTTATGTCTGCGTAGCTTAGAAAATAAATCATAGGGATGTAGCCATAAATCTCATCACTTCCGCGTGCTGCTTTGATTCTCTGCTGAATGGGAATGTGCCTGAGCCTCATCAAAGGCTCAGGTCGTTAATCACCTCGGAGGGAGATTCCGGAAGATGAGCTTTATCAGCTCGGTCAAACGCAGATTCTGACACTTACTACCTTAATATGAGATTCTGGGGCCCACCTCTTGAACCATGAGATGCAACAAAGCATCTCAAGTTGACCCTTTTCAGAATCCATGCTAGGTTCTGGGTCTTGATGAACCTAGGCCTCCTAGATAGGTGAATACGACACTCACTGGGTTCTATTCTCATTCCCGGGTTCCACCCTCCCTTTTAATAACTGGATAATGCATCATGTGCAAGCAATAGTAATGCTTATTTTTTCCTAGCAGGCCTTTTGAATTATTCACAATGTCCTTGGAGCATCTTCAGTTTGTAAAAGCTGCATCTGCTAACTGGTTTAGCAAGTAACAGAGCACACTTGCAGCTAAACAATTTAAAAGGCCATTTGTGAAGAAATTTCAATAAACTCCTATTGCCATTATGCCAGCCAAGTGGGTTAAACGCAATTGTAACATTACCAGCCGCTGGTGCTTCAAGACAAAACTGCACCCATCATCATAATAAATTCTAGGCTTGTCACTGCAATGTTCTTAGTTAACAAAAGCAATTGCACCAAGTCCTTTCCAACTGCTATGGTAGCAAATGGTTTGGGGGGTGTATGTGTGTGTTTGGAGGGGGCAGGGGTTAAGAGCTTCTGAAGTCTTCTTACTAGTAGGATGTCAGCTTTTCCATATTTCAGCTTCGGAAATCTAAGCAGTGTGTTTGGCATGTTATGCAAATAGTTGATGGATATGCAAACTGAACTGTGCTGAATTAGCAGGCTCCATTGGTGTTAGTTTCCATCAATAATAATAATAATAATAAATTTTATTTATATCCCGCCCTCCCCAGCCGAAGCCGGGCTCAGGGCGGCTAACAACAATAAAACAGTACAAAAGTACAGCACAAACAACACTCTAAAATCATTCATTATAAAATTGATTCAAATCAAGCCACTGGCAATCATTGTGCCAGAGCTCCACGAAGACTGTCGAGGGAGGGAGTCAGGCTGTGCCCTGGCCAAAGGCCTGGTGGAACAGCTCTGTCTTGCAGGCCCTGCGGAAAGATGTCAAGTCCCGCAGGGCCCTAGTCTCTAGTGACAGAGCGTTCCACCAGATCGGAGCCACAGCCGAAAAAGCCCTGGCTCTAGTTGAGGCCAGCCTAACTTCTCTATGGCCTGGGACCTTCAAGATGTTTTTATTTGAAGACCGTAAGTTTCTCTGTGGGGCATACCAGGAGAGGCAGTCAAGCACTTCCTCTCTGTACCTATAGAAAAGGGGGGGTTACAGTTCCACTTGACTACCACCACTCCTCCCCTCCTCACCACACATACACCAGGGAAGACAGAGGTTCTTCCCAAGCTCCCAGGATTGTGTGCCAGTAACACAGTCACCACCTATGCCCCGCTGCCACAACTAATCCATTTGATGAATGCTGTTGGACACAACTTCCTGTTGAGGTGAGAAAAAGCTATTGCACTATACCAGGCATAGGCAAACTTGGCCCTCCAGATGTTTTGGGACTACAACTCCCATCATCCCTAGCTAACAGGACCAGTGGTCAGGGGTGATGGGAACTGTAGTCCCAAAACATCTGGAGGGCCAAGTTTGCCTATGCCTGCACTATACTATCAGATGCAACTGAGCCGGATGCAACCTCAGTGTCCGGGCAGAATGATGGGGGTGGAGACGCTCCTTCAGATATACTGGACCAAGGCCGTTTAGGGCTTTAAATGTAGAGATGTAGAGAAATATGGGAAGCAGGACCACTCCTTTTCATTTGCCGCAAGATCAACTACACTTAGGGGACGCGGGTGGCGCTGTGGGTTAAACCACAGAGCCTAGGACTTGCCGATCAGAAGGTTGGAGGTTTGAATCCCTGCGACGGGGTGAGCTCCCATTGCTCGGTCCTTGCTCCTGCCAACCTAGCAGTTCAAAAGCACGTCAAAGTGCAAGCAGATAAATAGGTACCGCTCCGGCGGGAAGGTAAACGGCGATTACGTGCGCTGCTCTGGTTCGCCAGAAGCGGCTTAGTCATGCTGGCCACATGACCCGGAAGCTGTACGCTGGCTCCCTTGGCCAATAGAGCGAGATGCGCGCCGCAACCCCAGAGTCGGCCACGACTGGACCTAATGGTCAGGGGTCCCTTTACCTTTACCTTACAACTACACTTGGCTCCTTGCCCATCTGACCTCTTTCCATCTCAGCTGGTCACTGTAACGGCTACAAAACTAGCTTTAAAAACCAGCGTCTGAGATTGCTTTCTTTCTTCTTCCTTCCTCATCACGTCTTCCTTTTTTGTACCACGTCTTTTAAATGGTAAGCCTGCAGGCAAGGATCATAAGCCAGTCTGAGAGCCCTTTTGGCCGAAGTGAAATGCTTTAAACACAAACTGCAATGTTCGGAAATGCTTTGATACCAGAGAACTAAAAAGGAGCAGCACATATCTGGTTCCAACTAAGAAATCAAACAGAACCCAAGCAAGCAAAGATTGAGAGAGCAATCTTCCTTTGCTCTGTGCATGGGAGTGTGGAAAAATTAACTTCTTCGATGTGCACAGCTGAAGACAAGGGCAATCCCAAAGCTAAAGAAACCATTCAATCGCCACTGTAGATATCAATTCCTGCTCCAAATGCCACTGTTTGAAATCCAACTACGGTATTTTTTGCTCTATAAGACGCACCAGACCACAAGACGCACCTAGTTTTTGGAGGAGGAAAACAAGAAAAAAAATATTCTGAATCTCAGAAGCCAGAACAGCAAAAGGGATCTCTGCGCATTGAAAGCAGCAATCCCTCTTGCTGTTCTGGCTTCTGGGATAGCTGTGCAGCCTGCATTCGCTCCATAAGATGCACACACATTTCCCCTTACTTTTTAGGAGGGAAAAAGTGAGTCTTATAGAGCAAAAAAATGGTATGTAGGCAAAGACCTCTTTGCAAACCTTATTCAGCTTATTGTTTGTGCTGCCAACCCTTCAACTGATTGGTGGTGCCCACAAACCGCCTTTCAGCTCAGGTGCATCTTTATTTGTCTCACACCTGACATCACACATCACATCAGGTGTACAGCAGGTGGGCATGGCTTGGCCAAAACAGTCTAGAGAGGGTCAACTGGGGAGGCCTAGAAGCCTGAGTTTCCCTCCCTCACTGCTACACACAGTTATAGGCTCATGCGGAACAGCTTTCCGCACAGAAAAAGTATAACTTGTCAATCATCCCCTCCAGAAATCTCTTCAAACATGAAGAGGAATATCTAAAAGGCCAGTGCTGGCTGTTTGGACTTTAAAACATTTCCTCAGCATTTCTTGAAAACAACGAAACACAAGAAACAGCAGAAAACAGTGACACCCCCCCAAAAAAAATAAATAAAGAGGAGGACGTACCGTTTCATCTTCAAGTTTCAGGTGGAGAGTTTTATCCCCCTCCTTGTAATCTTTGATGATTTCTGCTGATTTCCAGACTTCCTCCGGGTCAGGAATCCAAACTCTTGTGTACTGCAAAGGTGAAAAGAAGGGAGGAAATTGTTAAGGTAAATTGCTCAAGTAGAGAGACCTCCTCAGTAACACAAGAGGTTCATCTGGTACAGAATTCCGATTTTAACAGTGGCTAAAAAAGAAGGCTCAAAAGCAAGACATAAAAACAGGGGTTGGAGTAGAAGACTCTCAATACAATACAATATGATAATCTTTATTGTCATTGTCCCATACAGAACAACGAAATTGAAAAAAATCTACATCAGACATTCAAAAACCAACAAGCCTGCTATCCCAGCTATCCCAGCCTGGTTAGCCTCTAAAAACTCTGATACCCCATAACTGAATACAATATAGTCACAGAAAGACTACCTTACACTGCGTTTAAAACCAAAATCGCATTTGGATAGAAACTGTTTCTCAGGTGGCTAGTCCTAGTCTTTATAACCCTGTACCTTCTTCCAGAAGGCAGAAGCTAAAAGAGATCATTTCCGGGGTACACACTATCCTGCACTATCTCTGCAGCTTTCTTATGGCACCTGGAAGTGTAGATTTGATCCAAGGTGGGAAGAGTGCACCCAATTATTCTCTCCACAGTCTTTACAACCCTGGACAGCATTGTTTTTCCCCTGACCGTGCAGCTCCCAAACCACACACACAGACCATAAATTAATGCGCTCTCCACAGTACAATGGTAAAATGCCATCAACAGGTCCTTTGAGAGATTATTTTCCCGGAGGATTCTCAGAAAATATAACCTCTGCTGTGCTTTCTTCATCAGGTCTTTGCTGTTTTCTCCCCAGGTTAGGTCATCTCTCAGGGTCCCTTCCAACTCTCGAATGATTCCAAGATTCTATGTCTTGCCCCAAAGATGTACCAAGAGATGCCACAGACTGAACACAAGACCTTTTTATGCAAAGCACATCTTCTACTACTGAGCTACATCTCCTCCTTGAGGAGTTGCCTTTGTGACACTCTAGGACAGGGGTGGGGTACTGAATCCAACCAGTGGGCCAGAACCGCATCTCCCCCACACCGATCGTATGGGTCAAGTTTGACAGGTGAGTGTGCACAGGGCTTTGCAGGGTGCTGCCAACCAGTTGACAGGTGGTGCCTGTACTGTAAACTCCTTTGGACCAGTTGCACCTTTACCTGCCTCACACCAGTCCTTACCTGATTAAAGGTAAAGGGACCCCTGACAATTAAGTCCAGTCGCAGATGACTCTGGGGTTGCGACGCTCATCTCGCTTTACTGGCCGAGGGAGCCGACATTTGTCAGCAGACAGTTTTTCCAGGTCATGTGGCCAGCATGACTAAGCCGCTTCTGGCGAAACCAGAGCAGCGCATGGAAACGCCGTTTACCTTCCCACCGGAGTGGTACCTATTTATCTACTTGCACTTTGACGTGCTTTTGAACTGCTAGGTTGGCAGGAGCAGGGACCGAGCAATGGGAGCTCACCCTGTCGCGGGGATTTGAACCGCCGACCTTTTGATCGGCAAGCCCTAGGCTCAGTGGTTTAACCCACAGCGCCACCCGCGTCCCTCCTTACCTGATTAGGGCATGGCTTATCCCAAACCAGATTGCAGGCGCAAGAGGGAGGCTTGGTGGGGCAAAGCAGGCCAGCAGGCCAGAATGTCTTCACCCCTGCCACAGATCATAAGGAGAGCTTGCTGGACCAGAGCAATGGCCCATCGAGTCCATCATTCTGTTCTCCCAGTGGCCAACAAGATACCTGTGGGAAACTTGCAGTAGGACCCAAGCACAAGAGTTCTCTCTCCTCCAGCTGTTTCCAGCAACTGGAATTCAGATACTTATGGCCTCCAACAGTGGAGGCAGACCATCTCCATCCTTGTAAGCAGCCACCGGAAGCCTTATCCTCCATAGATTTTAATCCTCTAGGAAGCAGCGGTGTTCATTCTTCATCTAAAGCTCCTCCCAACCTGACATGCATTATTAGGTTTGAAAGTTAATGGAAACAGACGTACATAAACTCAGACAAGTAAAGACCCCATGCAGAGACCCTCTGCAGGCAGCTGTGTAGGGGGTTCATAAGAATGAAGGTTTATTGAAGAGCATCATCGCGGAGAAACAGGAACAGCAAAATATAGTCCCAAGCGGATCACATTTACACTCTGCTAATGGGCTTTTATTCAATTAGAGCTACAACTGTGCTCTGTGCAGTATGTGTCCGGAAGAGTTATGGCCTCGCAGGCTTCATTTTCTGCTTAGGCAGATAAATGAGTCTCCTTCCAAGGAGAGCAGAGCTTGTTACGGGGGAAACTCCCCTCCAACAGCGTCATGTTGCAAAGAGTCATGGTGCAACTCCTGATTAAAAGAGCTCTGTAGGCCAGTAGCATCTGAAGGGCTGCTGGTTAAGTCACCCCAATTTAGAATAATGAAAGTGGGTGGACAATGTCAGCTAGCAAGAGGTTTGTCATTTCTGCAGTTAAAGCACAACTTAAATTCTAAATAGTCCGGACCCTGTTTTGTCCCTTTACCTTTACCTTACAACTACACTTGGCTCCTTGCCCCTCTGACCTCTTTCCATCTCAGCTGGTCACTGTAACAGCTACAAAACTAGCTTTAAAAACCAGCGTCTGAGATTGCTTTCTTTCTTCTTCCTCATCGCTTCTTCCTTTTTTGTACCACATCTTTTAAACGGTAAGCCTGCAGGCAAGGATCATAAGCCAGTCTGAGAGCCCTTTTGGCCGAAGTGAAATGCTTTAAACACAAACTGCTATGTGGAAGTAGATAAATAGGTACCGCTCCGACGGGAAGGTAAACAGTGTTTCCGTGTGCTGCTCTGGTTTGCCAGAAGCAGCTTAGTCATGCTGGCCACATGACCCGGAAGCTGTACGCCGGCTCCCTCGGCCAGTAAAGTGAGATGAGTGCCACAACCCCAGAGTCGGCCACGACTGGACCTAATGGTCAGGGGTCCCTTTACCTTTTAAGCACAGCTGAAAACTAGATGCTGGCATTCCTGAAAGCAAACACAATCCTGTGTACTTCAATTATCAAAATGCCCCTCAAGAGTTAATGAAATGGCAGCTGTGAATATATATATATATTAATGCTTTGCAGCTCAATAGCAATGAATTCTTTATATGTATAATGTATAATTATTTTTAGGATTACACAATAGCTGGAGCAGCAGGAGCTCATCGACGTTAATGAAGCTATCTAAATATATTGCCAGAGCAGCAGTTTTGCTGGTTGAAAGGCGGAGGGGAAGAGGGAGAGGATGGGTAGACATGTGAGTGCCTCCAGAGTGCTGCCTGCACCTCGGTTTCTACCTCTCAACACCTCCCATCTCTGCAGTTGTTGGAATGGACTCCTGGTTTTAATTGCCGCAGGTGGGAGGGGGGGTGCCTTTAAGAATCTTGGCATTTATTGCTCACAGGGCATTCTGTTTAATCACAGTGCTTGGCTGTTTACCGTCTGCGATTCTTGAACCAGTATTGGGAATGCAGATAGTCAGTATCGGGAAAAACTGGAGACAAAGTGGTTCAGCAGCAACGTTGGGCCATGAGCCCAACCCGTAGGGCAAGGGTGGAGAAACTGAGGGTCATGTTCCCTTCTGGGAATTATTCCAGCGGTAGATGGGGTCAGAAGCAAAAGCGGGCACAGCAATGCATGCTGATTTAAGCTGGAACTGTAGGCCACATCGGCACATTCCTTTCTGCCCTTCGTCCATGCAAGCAAGCAAGGAGCAAGGCAAGCAAGCAAGGAGGATACAAAGCATGGTCAATGAAGAGGGCATCTGGGGAGAGTCAAGGGGCAGACAGAGAAGACCACAAGGCCTCATTCAGCTCCAATGCCTGATGGTCCCCATCCCTGCAACAAAGCAAGGCCTTAAGGATGTTCCCGGACAACCCAAGCAACACTAGATAAGGATCAGGAGCCTTAAAGTGCACAGTCCTTCCCTAAACGTCTGCTCTTAGTTACTCCCCAGGCTGCCTTCATCGAGGGAGGGCGTGTTATGTCACCATTGCTACTGTTTAAAATTTGGAAGTGAGATAATCACTCAGAGATCTACTTGCAAATCCTGAGATACCTTCTGCCCATTATCCACATGGTATGGGCAATAGCCTGAGCTGCCAGGTTATGCAAAGCCAAACCATGGTTTAGCGTGAATAATAATAATAATAAATTTTCAGAAAAACTGGGCTCAGGGTGGCTAACAACAAATTTAAAACACTTACTCGATGCAACAAAAACAGCATAAAATACAGTATGAAACGTGAATAACAATAGATTCAGAATTCAAAAATCAATTTAGGGGGGAAATCCATCCAATAAACATTAGATGATCACCAGGGCTAGCTGGCTAAATTAGTCCTATTTGGGCCAGATAGGAGCCCAGTGGAGAATTAGGTGTGGGATCCCAGAGTGGGTGATCTTCATAAAAAGGGAGGGGGAGGGAAGAGAAGGGAAATAAAAGATCAGGCTAAGTTCAAATTGAAAGCCAGGTGGAATAGTTCTGTCTTACAGGCCCTGCGGAAGGAAGTTAAATCCTGCAGGGCCCTGGTCTCATGGGACAGAGCATTCCACCAGGTCAGAGCCATCACTGAGAAGGCCCTGACCCTGGTGGAGGATAATCTAACTTCCTTAGGGCCTGGGACCTCTAAACTATGACTGTTCATGGACCTTAAGGTCCTCTGCGGGGCATACCAGGAGAGGCGGTCCCGTAATGTGCTCCCAGAGAGGAGAGCACAGTTGTTTCGCTCCTCCCTGGTTTGTTCTATGTGAGTCTAGAGCAGTGGTGGCCAAACTTGGCCCTCCAGCTGTTTGGGGACTACAATTCCCAACATGCCTGACCACTGGTCCTATTATCTAGGGATGATGGGAGTTGTAGTCCAAAAACAGTTGTAGGGCCAAGTTTGGCCACCACTGGTCTAGAGGAAACCTAGATCATGAGCCTGGGTTTGGGTACCACCCTGAGCACATCACAACAGCAGAATGACCAGGGAGAAACAAACCAGCCGCAATCTCCTTTCCCCAGAGTTCTTGTGTTTGCACTAACCTTGGCACGGCAAGCAAACACGGCCCCCATGTGTTGCGAACTGGAGGAACTGGTACATTTATTTGCTTTCCACCTCAATTCTCCTCATTTTCAGCGAGCGCTCAAGGCTTGTCAACAAACAGCAATTTCTCAAAAACAGCCGTCATATATTACAAGCATGAACAACGTCTGTGGGGGGTTTGATGCACTCAAGTCACTTTCGGGAGAGGAAAAATCTGCATGGGAGTGATAGAGTCAAGGCAAGAGATGGATTTGGAGGTGGGGGTGGGAGGAGTTCAAAAAGCCTTTTAAAAATGCAAGGTGCTTTATTGACAGGCTATGAAAGTAGCAGCCTTCCTCTTGCCTGTGAAGCCCTGAAAACAGAATACGATCCTTGGAAAATTACACCACTTACACAAGTAGGTTTTTGTAAGACTCCGCATCCAGAAAAATGCAAAAGGAAATCACAACCACCACTTTTTAGCACTAGGGTACCCCAGCTACTGGGACACGGGTGGCGCTGTGGGTTAAACCACAGAGCCTAGGACTTGCCGATCAGAAGGTCGGCGGTTCGAATCCCCGCGACGGGGTGAGCTCCCGTTGCTCGGTCCCTGCTCCTGCCAACCTAGCAGTTCGAAAGCACATCAAAGTGCAAGCAGATAAATAGGTACCGCTCCGGCGGGAAGGTAAACAGCATTTCAGTGCGCTGCTCTTGTTCGCCAGAAGCAGCTTAGTCATGCTGGCCATGTGACCCAGAAGCTGTACACCGGCTCCCTCGGCCAATAAAGCGAGATGAGTGCCGCAACCCCAGAGTCGGCCACGACTGGACCTAATGGTCAGGGGTCCTTTTACCCTTTACCTTTACCCCAGATACTATAACAAGGAACAAGGAACTCTATAGAGTAAGACAACTTACAGAAGGCGATAAATGAAAATCCTGCCACAGTAGTTCATGTGTTGGTTACTTAAGACTGGATTACTGCAATGCGCTCTGTGAGGAGCTTCCCTTGCACTTGACCTGAAGCTGCAGTTAGTGCAGAATGCTGCAGCATGAGTGCTGACAGGAGCAAGGCCTTGTCAACATAAAACACCAACGTATCAGAGATCTGCACTGGTTTGCCAAGTTGAAGGTTTTACTGATAGCATACAAAGCCCTTAGCAACTTGGGACCAGTTTGCCTACGAGATCGCCTTACCTCACATGTGCCCACTCAACCGTTTTGATCGGCATATCCACATAATGCCTGTTCCATGTTTGTAACAACTCAATCAATCACTGTGGCAGCCCATGCACTTTGGAACTCCCTGCCTATTGAGATCAGGCAGGCGTCTTCACTTTACTCATTTTTGTGTTTTTATATGGTAAACCGCCTTTGATCTTCGGATGAAGGACGGTATAGAAATACAGAAATTTATTGATTAATTGGTGGGCTTGATTAATTAAGGTCTTGCCTGAGATCAGTTGCTACAGGGACCCTCTCACCCACACAGACACCATCTATGGCTATTCCATCAAATCATTACGAAAAGCAAATGACTCCAAATTTGCTCTTTCTTTCTCTTCTTTCTTCCCCCTGCCCATTTTGTGTCCTGCCCACAAGACTATAAGTAATCCTGGTAGGGACACATCTGATTCCCCACCCCAAATTATCTAACAAAATCAACATACACTTGAGAATGCTCATCCTCAGAACTGACTGAAGAATCCCTGCCCACCCCAAAGGATAATTTTAGAGGAAAAGGACCGGCTCATCTTCCTCTGTGCCCAAAATGACTATTGGTGGGCTTACAGAGTAAGCAAAGCTCTGTGCTGCCTCTAATCCAGTGGTTCCCACCCTGTGGGTCCCCAGATGTTGTTGGACTACAACTCCCATCATTCCTAGCCAGCAAGACCAGTGGTCGGGGATAATGGGAGTTGTAGTCGAACAACATCTGGGGACCCACAGGTTGGGAACCGCTGCAATCCTAAAGGCCAATCTACAATACTAAACAGCAGCCTCCACTAATCTGGCACCCTCCAGATGTTTTGGATGACAATGTCATCCTCAGCCCCAGCCAGCACAACTTCTTTGCCTTCCAAAACACCTGGAAGGCACCATTAAAATCAATAGGAGTTACTGCAATTTATGGATTGCACATTTCTCTAACACAGTGTTTCCCAGACTTGGGTATCTGGCTGTTTTTGGACTACAATTCTCACCATCCCTGACCACTGTTAGCTAGGGATGATGGGAGTTGTAGTCTAAAAACAGCTGGAGGCCCAAGTCTGGAAAACCCTGCTCTAACTGCCCCATCTCTTTTTTTTAAAAAAAAGGGGCCATTTTTGTGGGACTTAGCTCTGGTTCCTTGCATGAGCAAATTGCCAGCAAAGCGTGCTGTCAGACCAATTTCTTATGAATCACACTTTATAAAAGAGGACCTAATAAGCATTTTGAAGTACACCCACATTAATAAACGTACCCAGTGGCTTCTGGAAAACAGACTGAAGTACCGGGATTTTGACACAAAAACAAAACACTTAAGGATGAGCACATAATCTGTGCCTCCAAAGTTAACCGTTTTAAATAGGATCAACGAGAAGCCGTTAATGTATGAAGACCTTTTCGAAATAAAGGTGCACTTGCTCAGAGCACAGCTCTCAAGAGGAATCCGAAAGAGCAGCCGGCATTCAGCGACAAGTTTCTGACACTAAATCTGTTCTTAAGGAGGATTTAAGTTCCTCTTTAAGACCTAACAAATAAAGTTAAGGGGCTGTTCCGAGAGGATAGCAGGGATTGTATCACACTGCCACCAGAACCTCAGTTCTCATTTTGACACGGCTATGTAGTAACACACCAATGCGATGGAAGAAATAGGCCGTAAATTATAGCCATCTGTGAACGTAAAACAAAAATTTTAAGCACCCCCCCACACAAAGCACTTCTCATGGCTTATGCACACATTCCTTTTCTCCACACTTTCCAGGCATGGTCCATGCTTTGAAGCTCTGGGTCTGAAAGCACTTAAAAAACAAAGCAAAACTCTGAAGCTTCCCACATGAAGAAAACCTGCTCTTTAAAGCTGAATCGGAGCAAATGGCAATCCGCAGAAAACCCAAATTTTGTTGCGCTGCGCTTCAGCTTTTTCATTCCAGTGGGACAATAAAAGAGCACTTGGACATAGATCTGTGCCTGGAAAGACTGGGCAAAAGATGAGTGTGGATAAGCTCTCACTGTACCTCTTTATGAGTTACTGTTCTGACTTTGCCTTCTTCATCAGCCTACACATAGGTAGGTATTGCTAAGGTTTTCCAGCTTGTCATTCTAACTTTAAAAACCAGCACCTTACCTTGCTTTCCTCCACCTGTTAAGACTATTTGCCCTGGTACTATGACTGCCAGGTGATCTTCAGGGTCTCAAGCAGAGGCCTTTGTCATCAGATGCTACCTGACCCTTCCAACACTCTGGGTATGTCTTCTTTCAGTCATGCCCAGAAGAGTGATGTGTGCAGAAAATATAGGCAACTAAGCTTCCACTGAGCTGTTTGACAGTGGAACAGACTCCCTCAGGAGGTTGTGGACTCTCCTTCCATGGAGGCTTTTAAGCAGAGGTTGGGTGGCCATCTGTCTTGGATGCTCTAGTCGAGATTCCTGAATTGCAGGATTGGACTAGATGACCCTCAGGATCCCTTCCAACTCTACAATTTGGTGATTCTATTATTCTAACTAACTGCTCTGCTCCAGGTACTTGCCATTTCTCCAGCTATTAGGAGCTCGAGCTTGGCAGGGTTCAAATCTGGGCAACCCACAAGTAGCAACCTGGCCTTACCTTCATAGATAGATCGCAGCAGGAATGTAAGAAACGCAATTAGCAATTACTAGTACAGTGGTACCTCAGGTTAAGTACTTAATTCTTTCTGGAGGTCCGTACTTAACCTGAAACTGTTCTTAACCTGAAGCACCACTTTAGCTAATGCTGCCGCGCTGCCAGAGCACGATTTCTGTTCTCATCCTGAAGCAAAGTTCTTAACCTGAAGCACTATTTCTGGGTTAGCGGAGTCTGTAACCTGAAGCGTATGTAACCCAAGGTACCACTGTATGAGTAGCAGCATCTGGGATATATGACATCAAAAAAGTTGAGACAAAAAAAAAAAGGAGGTTTGGAGTTTATGTATAGCAACCTACTTGCTAGAGGCCAATAGGGATGTTGAAGAATTCTGAAAGAAACAGGAGCAGAAATTGATGTGTTCGTCTATTCTTCCCATGCCCTGAATGGCCAACAGTCAGGGATGATGGGAGTTGTAGTCCAACCACATCTGGAGAGCCACAGGTCATCCACTCCTGATGCAGACCATAGCTTTTTGATGTGACTTCAACATCAGCTAAGTTGTCCCCTTTTGCCTTATGTTTGGTTTTGAAGAGACCGTTTTGTGGTTGTTAATTTATGTTCCTGCTTTTGTACCTTCAGAATTTGCTGTTAATGTCGGTTTCATTTGACTGATTTTTATTTTGTATTTATTTGTTTTTATTCCACACTGAGGGTTCTTTGTAAAGGCAGAAAGGGGGTCTTTAATGAATTAAGTAATCAAGGAGTAGACTCCCTGGGTTTCCACAAACCATATTTGAAATTGGGAGGCGAGGGATGGGGCAAAAACTCATAAGCTTTGGCTTTTACAAGTCTCATCTAAAGCTGGATTAGCCTTCAGTTCAGCCAAGTAGTTTTCTTTGACAGGAAAAGTCAAGAAAGTTATTTGGGTCACCGTTTCATTTTACAGATGACATCAGCTAATGAAACAAGATTTTAACTCTCTTCCTGCTTCTTGTGTTCATTATGTGAAAAGTCACATGCCTACTCCTACAAGCAGAGGCATGTTGGTTGCTATCACCGCACAGTTAACAACAACGGGGGCAATTCTGCTGCTAGACCTGGAATTCCTTGAGCATACAAAAGAATTACGAAATCACCACATGGCAAAGGTCAGTGAACACGGAAAGCAATCAAGAAAAGCCAAAACAGGTTTCACATTCCTGGAGAAAACACTGGTAAATACTGGCTTATACTTGAGTAAAGAGAAAGACACCCCCCCAAAGCATAGTTAAGTAAAAATTATCCATGAGTCTGCATAAATGGTTTCCCACTAGCACATAACACTAGGTAGATAAAGGCTCAAGTTACAGCATTCGTTGTTGGGGTGTACAGGAGTATCTGCTGGAGACATGGAGACTGATGGGACGATCCTGTGAAAATGCGGAAGATTTTGGGAAAAGCTCATCTGAGGGAAGCTAGACACCTTGCAAGAGTTCTGGACTCAGAAAACTCTGGTTCAGCAGCAACTGAACTTTGCACTTGCGGACTTAGTCTCAGCAAGGACTGTGTAAGCGGGAACCCTCTCTGGGCTCAGAGAGTGAAGACTTCTTGTAGCAACCGTAAATAGTGTGTGTGTGTTTGTGTTTGTCAAGTAAAAGCTATCTCTGCTACACAATCTTTTCCTGTGGCAAGCTTAAGCACCCAACTGAACCTCCATGGTTCATACAAAACACCTAACTTGGTTGACAACTATATTGACAGAAAAGACAATTCCATAATAGTGGAATGCAATTTTCTGAGCGTGGGTCTTTACGTAGTTGCAATGGCACCCCCACATATAAAAGAGAGGCATCAGTAGGCTTGGGGGAACTCCCTCTCCCAGTTTGCAAAAGTGTAAGAGGTCAAAACCTCAGGTGGTCGATTTAGAAGTTCAGGAAAAAGACTGCAATCAGTTTCACTTTTTTAAAAAAAAGTTGTCTGTTTTTTCAACTGTTTCATGTGATTTGTATTTCTATTCTCCACACATTGCTATTGTTAGTTGCTTGGGAATCATGCAGAAATGTGGGACAGAAATTAAAACTAAACGGGGGAAAACCAACAGAATGTTTTCAGTCAACATTTGAGTGAAAATGGGTATTAAGATGGATGAGAGAGCCATTTTACCACCAGTCAGTTCTGAAGCTAGGGAGTTATTGCAGATATATTCAAGAGTGAAAGAGTGCAGGTTGGAAGACCCAAAATGCCTGGGGCAAGCCATGGCACTTACCCCCAGACATGCATGTACTTCAGGAAATGAAAGTCAGCGGTTTGTAAAAGTGACCATGTGGTGGCCTTTTCGCATCAAAAAGTAACCTGCCAATCAAGCCTGACAGAAGCCTTTTCCGGGTCAGCTTGAAGTCAGCCGAGTTTTGATTTTATCACCTTCGGGCTGACTCAAATAAACAGCCACAGCCAGAACACCATGGAAGCCTGCTAACACAAAAAGAATACCAAGACCATGGGGTGCTGCCTAGTATGGTCACTAAATCTCACCTAAACTGAAAAATCTGAGGTAAATTTTAACTTCCAAAGAATTTTAAATCCAACTGAAGTTTCTATGGTATGGGGAGGGGTCTGTGCATCCTTAATGGTGTATAAACATCATTTCCCTTTAACGACGATACAGGGCAATGATCCAAGACAATTTTATTCAGCTGCCTTATCTTATACCCTCAACACAAAAAGAGATGAATGCCTCTTGCGGATAACAGTCTTCCCAGCTTATTTATAATACGCCAAATAGCAAGAGACCACCCGATCAGCTGCATATGTCAATGTTTGGAGAGCAAATGGAGAGATCATTTAGTGAGAAATGAGACAGGGAGGGGTGTCACCGGGTCTTGGGACTTAGGGTGTGCTGCTGTAGTTGAGAGGATTGACCTAAATAGTGTCTGCATTTATCTCTCGGATGAAACAAAAAGGGTCAGTGGGTGGGGGGTGAGGGGTGAGGGAACCAAGGTTTGCAGAGGAGACACACTAGGAATGCCTGTGAGGAATACCAAAATAGAAGGGAATAATTGCAATTTCCCCTTTATCCTCCCCTTCATAAGATAAGAAATGGGGGGGGGGAGAGAATTAACTACACAAATGTTCAAGAGATGAAAATGTTGCCCAGAGGCAAATAGAAGGCATCAGAAACACTCGCTTCAAGCAAGAACGAGTGGTGGCTTTGTAAAAGCACCATATACATGCCTTTTTACTCTGCACACAAGACACTCTCTTCCAAAGATTCAGCAAATCTTGTTGGCATCCGTGTCTTGGGAGACAATGCAAGAATGGGGGTGAAGTTTTGTTGCATTAGGGTCGCAAGCCTGGGCCATGGGGTTGGAGGGCCCAGGCTGCCCAGACAATGACCCCCCTCTCTGCCTTTTAACACCTCGTCTTTGGATCCTGTTTTGGGCTAATCTTACTACCACTACCATTACTTCATTCAGTGGTACCTCGGGTTACAGACACTTCAAGTTACAGACGCTTCAGGTTACAGATGCTTCAGGTTACAGACTCCGCTAACCTAGAAATAGTACCTCGGGTTAAGAACTTTGCTTCAGGATGAGACCAGAAATCGCGTGGTGGCGGTGCGGCGGCAGCGGGAGGCCCCATTAACTAAAGTGGTGCTTCAGGTTAAGAACACTTTCAGGTTAAGAACGGACCTCTGGAACAAATTAAGTTCTTATCCAGAGATACCACTGTATATATTATCTTAATAGATGTTACAATAGCTCAGGAAATCACCCCAGTATTCCCATCCCCACTTTGGCGAGGATAGTGCTGATTATACCCATCTCTCTAATTATTATTAATAATAATAATGCAATATCTGTAATAAAAGGGCAAGGAGCTGGTATCTTAATGGCAACAGCATGCAATTGCCACAAGGGGAAATCCCCCACAAAGTTTATTTTAACTCTTTTAATGTCAAACTGGGCTGTACTGGCACAGGAATTTTTGCTGCTTGAAACGGACGTCCTCTCAATGCTTGGGAATATCCTCACCACACCATTCGGACATCAGTTTTGCCTTCATCTGTTCCCCTAAATCATACCTTGGAAGAAACCAGCATCACCTGCAGCACAGCCCTGCGAAGCATTACTGTGTCCCAATTCGCAATGGAAAGAAGCAATATCTGGGCAATATCTGCTTTTCAACACCACGATATATCACCAGCCAAACATTGTAATATACCAATATATCACAATGTCAGAAATAAAGATGGAGCTACATAGAGGCATTGGCTAGCTTCATGGTTTTTCCTGCATCGTGATTTTTACATAGCACAGAAACACACACCATGAGTCGTGATATATTGCCAGGTCAAAAATTCTGAAACCTATAGCATGATATGGCCATCAAACCGGCTTTCAACGATATATCGATATACTGCCCAGTCCTATGGACTACACACTCACTGTAAGTATCCCTGGATGGAAACTTCCTACAGCATCCTTCAGGCATATTTTGCCCCTTACTTGGCTGCCATTTAGTGAAGGAGGTCAAGCAAGTGAGGAGTGTGCCATGTCAATATTCGCCCTCTTTTATTATATGGATTTTCATGAGTTCTTATGCGTATGTTTTAGGATGGTGATAAGCTGCCTTGGCCTGTGGGATCAGGCATGTAAGTAAGAAAAAAAAAATAGCCTTATTTTCAAAATCATTGGGGCCTGTTTTATCTTCCCTTGTGCTTTCTGCGCGAATTCCTGCAGCTTTCAGAGCGTGAATTTATCAAAGCTAAAACTACATCACCATCAGGCTTTTACAATAAATAGTTATGTGATCCATAACATAAAACAGTTAAGTCAGGCTAATCTTCACACAGTTATCATCCACACAGCTTATGGTTCTATAAATCTCAAGATGCTTACAGACATTCAGTAATAACCACTGTTTTATCACTTTACTATGGATTACAATTTACTGGGCGGCAAAGAAAGTTATTCCCCCGGCTATACAGGATTTGTTTTTAAAAAAGAAATATTTTGCTTTATTGCCATAGTCCCAGCTCTTTTCTTCCTCTGTATTTTGCTTAGGGAAAACTTCAAATATCTGTAACTCTTTACACTAGCTTATCAAAAATCTATGAAAGCAGCCCCATCTCGATCGTCACAAGATGCAAACACAGCACCAGTCGAGAACATGCTGATTACTAGCAGGGATGAGTGAATCTATCAATTTCAGATTCTCAGTTATCCACATTTCTGCATCAGTTTGGGGGAAAACAAACTGAAGTCCTCATGAAAATTCATGAGGAAATTTGCTCCTAATATACACATTTTTTTGTATGCCTTTTTTCCCAATATACATGTTTTGCAAAAAAACAAACAAACTTTCCCCTAACATATGAATTAGTATGCACACTCCATCCTAGTACATGCATTTTATATACACTACTTGGCTGGAAAAGTGCATTGGAAGAATGGGAGAAGTGCAAATTTCAAAAGATGGAAGAATGATTTCTGTTTTGGAAACGGCGAATTAGGTAGGCTCACCTTTGAATAGGAACTGAATCGAATTTCTTCCCCATACTTAGTTACAACAAGCATCAGTAGTTCTGGTAAGTGCACTGACAGGTGTATTAAATCCAGTTTTGAGTGTACTACTGATTGGGCATGCAGAAAACTTAGCGCATAAACCGGGGGGCGGGGGGGGTGGGCAGACACACAAATTCAACAGAGGCGTTTCCACATCTGCTAATGCACTCACATATACAGGGCTGTCTTAAGCATATGCACCGCCGGGGAGCAAAGATCCGCCTGGTGCCCCCCCCCCCCCGATTGCCCAGTCCCAGGCGCGCCAGAGGGTGAAGTCGGCCGGCCACCTCAGCGCCGGACTCTCAACCTGGCGCCCCTGAGAGCCTGGTGCCCCGCACTCCTAGCACCTATGGGTAAGACGGCCCTGCTCATACATTCGCAAATTACCAAATCCATACTACAGTGGTACCTCAGGATACATACGCTTCAGGTTACAGACTCCGCTAAACCAGAAATAGTGCTTCAGGTTAAGAACTTTGCTTCAGGATGAGAACAGAAATCGGGCTCTGGTGGCGCAGCAGCAGCAGCAGGAGGCCCCATTAGCTAAAGTGGTGCTTCAGGTTAAGAACAGTTTCAGGTTAAGTACGGACCTCCGGAACGAATTAAGTACTTAACCTGAGGTACCACTTTAGCTAATGGGGCCTCCCGCTGCTGCTGTGCCACCACTGTGCGATTTCTGTTCTCATCCTGAAGCAAAGTTCTTAACCCGAGGTACTACTTCCAGGTTAGCGGAGTCTGTAACCTGAAGCATCTGTAACCTGAGGTACCACTGTATATATTTATATGAATATGATTGGCAGTCATTGAGCATATCAGACCACTGATTTCTACCAACAAAATCTCAGAAGTCCTTCTGTGTGACTGTCCACAGAGCTAGCAGTGGTTCAGTGTTACGGGAGACTCTGGGGAACTAGGACTTCTAAGTCTGGGCAGACAGTTGACATCATAAGCAATGCATAAGATTCCATTAGGTTGTCCCTCTCGGTAAAAGATTTCAAAAGTCCAAGCTGCCTCCAGATTTATTTCCACAAGTAGCGACAGCCAATTAGAAACAAAAACACTTCAGGGGCCAAATCAAATACACTTTAAATCAAAGTGCACTCCTTTCAGCCACATCTTCTGGGGCGCATTAGGCAGTCCCACACAGCGGCCCTCACTTCTGGCAGTGGAAGCACAAGGTTATTTGTCAAGTGAAATGACCCTCTTCCACTTCGCTCAGTTCACTTAATGAGAACAACAGCAGAAGTCGGCAAAGCTACTCCCAGCCATCTCTAGTCTGTGTTGGGAAAGTCGGTTTCTCTCCCGCCACAAGAAGAAACCACAACTTCCCCTGTGGTGGCCACCTCTTGTCAACCCACCTCAGGACTGTGTCACAAGAGCATCTTAATAAGTCAGCTGCACAGAACAGGGTTTTCTGCTTCTGGAATGACATCTGAATGTTGAACCGATCTTACTGATGTTTAGTCTGAATCTCCTTTCCAACAACAACAACAAAATAATAATAATAATAATAATAATAATAATAATTTATTTATACCCCGCCCATCTGGTTGAGTTTCCCCAGCCACTCTGGGCAGCTCCCAATCGAGTGTTAAAAACAATGCAGCATTAAATATCTTGAATCCATTGGTTCAAGTCATCCCCTCCAGAGCAGGAGAATAACAAGCTTGCTCTATCTTCCATGTGATAGCCCTTGAGATATTTGAAGATGGCTACCATATCTCTTTTCAGTCTCCTCTTTTCCAGGCTAAACATACCCAGCTCCTTCAACCGTTCCTCATAAGGCTTAGTTCCTGTTCTTAACGGTTTTTATGAAGCTGTTTCTGTTAGAATTCCTGCTCCATGATTGCAGTCATGGGATTGTTGTCTTTCACATGACGGTGTATGTTTTGACTCCACAGAGTGGGAAGTGACAAAGACAGGATGTTTGTGTTACTGTGTTCCGTGAAGTGGGACTATTGTCCTTTGTTCTTTTCTCTTTGTTGTCTGATGCTAGAGAAAGAGGGAGACAAGTTGCAGTGCTCCATGTGTGTTTATATGTAAATAAAGTAGATTAGCCAAAACGCTGAGTTGCTGAGGTCTGTCATGCATGCATGATGTACAAACTCTGCAGATCCCTAAGTCAGTTGGTATCGGTCGCTGTGATGTTTGGGCAGAAGAAAGCTTATGATGCTCCCGAACAATCAACCAGGAGGGAGAGAACATGCCAGTCAGGCATGTGTCTCTGCCAGGGTCCTACTCGAGTGTAGGCTGAACTCCTGACAGTTTCATGGTCTTTTTTATAAGGCTTCCATTGATTTTTGTTATGCTCAGAAATGCTTTTAAATAAATAAAGCAAGTCCCTTCCAACTCTACAATTCTATGATTCTAAAAACGAACCGCCCAGGAAGAAATGCTTTCATCTGGGTCAACAACTCACTCTTGGCCACCCTTCAAAACCCAGTAGTGTCAGTAGCATGGATAAAGGGCACAGGGAACAAACACCAAAGGGGAAAGATAACAAGTTTTGTGTTGTCCATAAGCTTAGTGAGACAAGATGACCACACAAAGTGTTATTGGATTGGAATTATATCCTCAAGGTCTTCAGGACAGTTCCCAAACATAGAATTTCAGGAAGGACTGCCTTTCTAAAAGCATTCAGTTGTGATTTATGAAGTGTTTTCCTTGCCCTTCCTGCGCTCCTGAAAACGAAATCAATAACTTAATTTTGGTTCCTCAAGTGCTCCTTTTCCATCCCGTAATGGCTTGTGGCAGTTCCAATATGACCGAGGTCTAGATTCAGGGCTGCAAAGCGTAACTTCTCTTTCAGCTTTTGTTCAGCTTTCAGGTGGTTTATTTGCTTCTGAGAGGAAGTGTTCTTTATCGAAAAGATTTCACTGACGCGTCAACAGACTTGCCTATCAGCAACAGCACTAACTTGGCTCTACTCACCGATACACCTCATTGTCCTTTTTAAGTGCAGGTGTATTTACATCAATGTGCCACTGATGTATGTTGAAATTCACTCCCTGACATACAGTTCTCAGCATGCCAGGGAGTTTGGTGTATGTTACCAGCAGGAAATCCTGCAGTACTTTGAAGTCTTCAGGGATGAGCGGAAGAAACATAGCCAACTGGCAGTACGGGAAAGCAAGTAACTCTGATTTCCAAAACAGAAATACAAAGGAATTTGGGGGGTGGGGGGGACTACAGAATCAGAAGGAAGACAACAGCAGAAAGCAATAGTAGCTGTCTAATCTCTCATCAAAATGCAGTTGTCATAAAATAAAACTGATTGATGGTTGGTGCACACCAAAGCAACTTCTGAGGTTTAGCAGCTTACTTTCTCTGTACATGCCAACTTATGCACCCAACGAATCAGACAGATTATTATTTTTTTTGCAGAAGTTGCCCTTTTTCATCTGATGCTCAATTTGCAAGCAATGGCAATACAGTCAGTTGCAGGAGCAGTTTTAGTTTAAGATGCCGTTTTTCTTTCACTGATTAGAATGTGTTATTTTTCCAGGAAGTCAAATTATCAATATCACCACCTTATTAAGAATTGGCATGCAGTTGGTTAGCTGCTCAGCAATACTTTCTATTGAAAATATGAGGAAGTTTTGTTTGGTTTTTACCAAAAGAAAAAAAAAACAGAAGCACATGCAAACAGGCAGTGCAGAGTCAATTCAGTAAGGATCACACCTAATTTACACCCATCAATAGCAACGCTTCAATGTGCTGTGTCAGGAAGATTTTGGGCATTCACATGGCAGAACAGAGTCTCAAACAAGATGTGCTCTCCCAAGCACACATCTACGGAACGTTTACACTCCTGTCTCACCAACGTCTATGCTAGCTTAGTCATGTCCACAGAATGGAAGAGGGCAAGATCGATCCTCAAGAACGTGCTCTATGGGGAGCTGGCTTCAGGCACCAGGCTTGTTGGCAGACCAACTCTTTGGTTACAAAAGGTGTCTGCAAAGTGGCATGAAGGCTGGCCACATCCACCCTGCTATGTGGGAATCCCTTGCAGATGACTTCAGTGCCTGGAGACAGACAGGTTGTGTATCCACAACAGTGGCCAGAGGAGCAATGACTGCTGGGATGAGCGCAGAGAAAAGAAACACCATTGTGCACCTGTAGCAGCAAAACTGGACGCCTTCATCTGCCCCAGCTGCAACAAAACATGTCTCTCCTATATCGGTCTCTACAGCCACAGTAGGCACTGTAACTCTCCAACAGTTTGACTTTGCCCTCCAAAGCTGCACTCTTCAATTGGTTCCTGAGACAGACAGATGCCAACACCACCTTATGTAATTAGTTGGGGGATGGAGTGGGGGGAATCACCATTTCAAGACTGTCACATACTGGAGAGGGGTTTCCACGAGCCTGTTATATGCCTTGCTCCCTCACCTTCTCTGCTTTTTTTGTTTAATATCCAGCCTAAGGAAGAGTTCTGTGAAGTTCGAAAGGTATCTCACACCCCTGTGGAGCTGGGTCAGACCACTGATCTATGTAGCTCAGCAGTGTTCACATTGACTGACAGCAACTCTTCCTAGTTTCATGCAGGGTTTGATCCTGCCCACTCAGTCTTAGCTGGAGTAGCCAGGAATTAAAACCTATGACCTTCTTTATGCAAAGCATTACCACTGAGCTACAGCCCTGCAGATGGAACTAATAAAGCTATTTATGCAACTACTGCTCTTTTTTGGATCTTTAGCACCCAGGACATAAGCGAACAGATACGGTAAGTCATAACCTTACCACACAAACATACCACTGCTCTCTTGTTTTCACAATCTGTGGAAGTCACCTATTAAAATTGCTGATTCACGAAACTAATTTGTAATCGCTGCCCGGCAGGACATTAATTAATTATTATATCTGTTACAGAATAACATTATAATTAGTGGCAGGCAGGCAGGCCAAGGAAAGTGATTCATTAGTAGTGACTAAAAGCCTGTCCTCCCACAGCACCTAATAGGTGGTGCACAGCCATAAGGCTTTAAGGGATGAGAGATCTACATGTCCACACACGTGCACTTACAGAGATAGCTTTCTTCTTGCTGCAAGAGACTTAAGGGTCATGTAGGGCATTTATTAATGCATAAGCTACTGTGGACTCAAACCCACTTTGTCAGATGCATGACATGTACACAGATGCTCTATTTGTCTTAACAGAACAGCCTCTACTGGTGCAGAATACTATCTGCAGTGCTGTTTGCATAGCACACATGCACAGCCATCACTAAAATAGAGCGAATGGAGCAACTGTCTTAGACTTTGGGGCATCCAGCACTTGGCCCCAGTGGCCATGGCTTCCATAGTCCCATTGCCAAGCAACAATGTGCAGATCTCTGTGGAGTGTGGAGTGAAGCAAACAGAGGTGTCTCTGAGATGAAGAAGAAGAAGAGTTTGGATGTGATATCCCGCTTTATCACTACCCTAGGGAGTCTCAAAGGGGCTAACATTCTCCTTTCCCTTCCTCCCCCACAACAAACACTCTGTGAGGTGAGTGGGGCTGAGAGACTTCAAAGAAGTGTGACGAGCCCAAGGTCACCCAGCAGCTGCATGTGGAGGAGTGGGGAAGCGAACCCAGTTCACCAGATTACGAGTCTACCACTCTTAACCACCACACCACACTGGCTCTCAGATACGCTTGTCTGGAGGCAGAGTCAGCGTACAAAGTCGGGTCCATTCTGAGGGTCAGGCAAACTGCATACTCATACAATTCAGAGGTCAGGGAATGCAATGTTCATCAAGCCAGGGGTCTAGATGAAGAGCAAGAAGCAGCAAGGCAGGACTAGAAAGCACAGGCGTTGTTTCCAACATCTGATTGCTGCTTAGAACTCTGTTTAAGAAGCCAGCTGGTTCTCATCAGTGCCTTCTCTTCCATGTTCTTGAAGGCTGGGCAGCTACAGGTGGAGTCATTCTGCCTTTCTCCCCTTCAGGCTGCTGTTCAGCAGGTGAAGTTGACTCGTGGCCCATGACAAGCAACAACAAGGCAACAATAACAAAAAATAAGGTGGTGGAGAAGAAGAGGGCCACTGACACTATGGGGAGGAGTACACAGTGATTTGTAGCACACAATGTAATTTGCCTCATGTCCCACACAACCCTAGGGACAGTCTTACACGAGAGAGAGAGAGACAGAGAGAGAAGTCCCTGGAAGATTGCAGAAACCCCCAAGCCTAACACATGATAAAATACCAAAAAACAAAAGAAAACCCCTTTGAAAAATTGGCAGGGTGGCGAATGAGAGCTTGAACAATCTTACTATTTTCCAACAGTCTTAAGGGCCATTTCATCCCATTCCTCCTATCAATATGTGAGGGATGTCTTTATAAAGCTGAGAGTTATCTATATAAACATATAGATTTTAAAATATATACTTAGCAGCCATTGCATATCCCTTAATCCAAGCTTCTTACAGCTTTTTACAAGCTTCAATTAAGGCTTACAACACCACTGAGAGAGCATTAAATTTTACTATTCTTCAGGTGATACAGCAAAGCTTTGTCTCTAGGCTGCTACAATGTAATTTAACCATGATGTAGAGTTTTGGAAATGCAACAGAAAACAACCTTATGTCTTCCATTAAAACCTACATGGATTTTCTCTAGAGTTACATTTCGGCAAATGTAATCCTTGCCTCCCTGTTTATGCAGAAATCAGCCAAAGGCCCACACTTTGTTGTTGTTGTTGTTGTTTAGTCATTTAGTCGTGTCCGACTCTTCGTGACCCCATGGACCAGAGCACACCAGGCACTTCTGTCTTCCACTGCCTCCCACAGTTTGGTCAGACTCATGTTTGTAGCTTCGAGAACACTGTGCAACCATCTCGTCCTCTGTCGTCCCCTTCTCCTTGTGCCCTCCATCTTTCCCAACATCAGGGTCTTTTCCAGGGAGTCTTCTCTAGGTGGCCAAAGTATTGGAGCCTCAGCTTCACGATCTGTCCTTCCAGTGAGCACTCAGGGCTGATTTCCTTCAGAATGGAGAGGTTTGTTCTTCTTGCAGTCCATGGGACTCTCAAGAGTCTCCTCCAGCACCAGAATTCAAAAGCATCAATTCTTTGGTGATCAGCCTTCTTTATGGTCCAGCTCTGACTTCCATACATCAGTACTGGGAAAACCATAGCTTTAACTATACGGACCTTTGTTGGCAAGGTGATGTCTCTACTTTTTAAGATGCTGTCTAGGTTTGTCATTGCTTTTCTCCCAAGAAGCAGGCGTCTTTTAATTTCGTGGCTGCTGTCACCGGCCCACACTTACAAGGAAGCATTTACTGACCTTAGGATCGAAATTCTGAAGACTTCCCAAGATAAGACATAGTTGAGAGTGACACAAATTTATCTCAATTTTGGTACCCCAAGTCACACCCAACTTCCACAAAATAAGAACAACGTCCCATATCCATGCCAATGAATCAGAAGACTTGCAAGTAGATGTCGCTCTTGTCATGACCCTGGAGTAGGACTTCTCAGAGGCAGAGTCCTCAGGCAACTGCATCTCTAAGGAGAGGGATTCATGCCTGGGTCCTTCTCATCCATCTCAAGCAGCAGAGCTCAGCTCCCCTGTCCTGAGCCCAGAAGGACACCTCTGTTGCCAGCCAGAATCTGATGGCTGGGTCCACAGACTTGGTAGAGGGATCAAGATCCCTGATGAGAGAGATCCCCATGGCCAGAAACCCTGTTACCCCAAATAAGCTCATGGCTACCAAAAAAGTATTGGTGCTGACCTTTAAAGCCCTAAACGGCCTCTGTCCAGTATATCTGAAGGAGCGTCTCCATCCCCATCGTTCTACCGGGACACTGAGGTCCAGCTCCGAGGGCCTTCTGGCGGTTCCCTCGCTGCGAGAAGCCAAGTTACAGGGAACCAGGCAGAGGGCCTTCTCGGTAGTGGCACCCGCCCTGTGGCTCCCATCAGATGTCAAGGAAATAAACAACTGTCTGACTTTTAGAAGACATCTAAAGGCAGCCCAGTTTAGGGAAGTTGTTAACGTTTGATGTTTTATCGTGCTTTTAATATTCTGTTGGGAGCCACCCAGAGTGGCTGGGGTATAAATAATATAGTGTTGTTGTTGTTGTTTTGATGGGTTACAGCTTAGTGTCAGGGCACACGCTTGCCAAAAAGGTCCAAAGTGGTGCAAGTCCAGCTAAAATATTTCAGATCACAGGATGGGGCAAATGACCCATCAGATGTTTTAGATGACATCTGAAGGCAGCCCTGTTTAGGGAAGCTTTTAATGTTTTGGTTTTTTTTAAATCATATTTATTAAAATTTTCAGAATACAGAAAAAAGATAAAAAAATAAAAATAAAAATAAAACAAAAATGAAATGCTTTTAGAATCTTATTTTCGTTACCCACTTTCCGAGACTTCCCCCTCCCCCTCCCTACTGTATTCCCCTTTCATCATGTTGATTCTACAAGCTCTCACTCCCAATTTAACCCTTAAATTATTTAGCCCCATATTCCAATTTAAATTATACAATCATCATTTTTCCCTTAACAAAGAAAAAATATAAATCAAAAAATTCTCTCCCCAAGGCCCCCTTAGTTTCATTCCACGAATTCCCTTTTTCTTTTACTAAAAACACCAGCAGAATATAAAAAAAGATTCAACAAAAAACAATAGTTACACAGCCTTTGGATTCTGATTCTCCCCCCCCCCCATTCCCCGGTTCGCATTCCCCATGTCCATCAATCTGTCTGTCTGTTGTCTGCCTGGAAATCTTTGATCCAACACCAATCAATTCCACCTTGCCAGTTTCTTTTCCTTTTTTTCCTTTTTAATTTAAATGTTATTTTTGTAATGTTTGATTTCAAACGTCCAATCCAAAAAAAGACCCCAAAAGGGGTTCCCCCCATTGTTCTGTTCCATGTTGTTGTCAAGTTTCTTGTCCTGTTCTGCTGCTAAAATGTTCTAATTCAGAAATTTGATGCCTCTACAGGGGTTTGTTATTCAGGAACAAAAACTTGCGTCCAGTCCCTTCCTTTCTTCAATAGAGAATTCTATTGTCTCCTTTAATGTAAACACCCCTGTAGACAAAATACTTTTTCAGTTTTGCAGCTTTCTCAGGAGATAGCAAGTCCTATACAGTTCCCAGAGTATTTTTCCGCTTGTAGATCTTGTAATGTCCCGAAACTCCTCTAGGGGGGTTGCAGTAACTTTGTTTCCTCTTGTCCAAAAGTCCAATTGTTATTCCATATTTTCAACATTTTGTATCCAAATCGTAACCAATTGTAACGAAATTAACTAGCAAAGTCCTCATAGCAAAGTCCTCTTTACACTTTCCGACTTTGACAGCCACTTTGACAGCTGTCAAAGTCTGCGTCTCTTTTCCCCAGGCTCTCTCGCGGGTCGCCCCGGTTCCCGGGGGGGGGTTACGTTTCCCTTCTCACCCCACTCTTCTCCTCCAGCACAATTCTTGTAATATCCCATCGTGAAATTCTTGGTTTTTATCCGAAATACGCTTCTCTTTGGACCTTGGTTACTCAGTCCTTGTTTTGAAATGCTTACAATAGGGAGGGGGGACTGACTTCCTTTTTAGATCCCCCCCGCTCGTGCCGAATCCGAAATTTTTTTCCTTTTTTTCTCCTTTAAAACCTGGTTACCAGATTACTCACGGGTTGTTGTTAAAAGTCCGAATTTTCAATGGAAGAAGTCGGCGCTCTCCACCGGATGGCATGCGGCTTCGCTCGGCAGGGGAAGCAGAGGACTCAAAGCACCACGGCACTCCCCGGCACCCGATCCGTAGCCTTTAAAAAGGCTCCTTCACGAGTCGGGAGGGCGCTAACGGTGCCAGCCGAGTCACCCATGTTCACGGTCTCCGTGCCCGTTGTTTTTAAGGGTCCCCGCGTCGCCGGCGCGGTAGAACCCGAGCCCTGCCGAGCAGACTCCCTCCGGAGCTCGGAGGGAGTCCGCCATTCGGCGATGGCGCCAACCCGGAAGTGGGAAGCTTTTAATGTTTGATGCATTACTGTATTTTAATATTGTGTTGAAAGCCGCCCAGAGTGGCTGGGGAAACCCAGCCAGATGGGTGGGGTATAAATAATAAATTATTATTATTATTATTATTATTATTATTATTATCCACTTAACTGAGGCCTGGGGAATTTCAAGGTGTGGGGTCAAATGTGGCCCTCCAGGCTGCTCTTTCTGGCCCTTGGGACTCTCCCCATGCCAAACCCCTCATCCCCTACTGGACCTACTTTGCACACTCCTTCAGCATTCTTGCCTGGCTGGACTGTCCCTCTTAACTCTTTATAACACTTCTTGCTTGCCTGGGTGGAGAATAGAGAGGGGTGTATGCTTACGGCACAAAAGAAAAACTCACATTTGTTGCTCTGCATCTGGCCCCATGCACCACTGGAAGACAAGAAGGAAATGCAGCTCTTGGGGTGAAAAAGGTCCCCTGCCCTTTTAACTGGATAGGAGGCAGCACTCAGGAAACGGGGCCCCTAGTCAATTATTATTTAGCCCTGCTGTAAAAACACAGCCAATTGCTCCAGGACTTGGCTGAGACAACTTGGATGTCTGGCCTCAGCTGCAGGAGCACTCTCCATGGTCCTGAATCAGCAACTGGATCTCACCTTCCAAGGCACTGGCCTAGCCTAACTTTGGCATCCTACCTGCCTGCCTGGAAGTACCAATCTCACCTTGCTTGGGTGGTCACCCCTCCTTGGTGGAAGGCATCCCTGTGGATTTTTGACAGCTTTAAGCTGGCAAAGGAGGAGGACTTCTGGATGCGAGCCAGTGTGGTGTAGTGGTTAAGAGCGGTGGACTCGTAATCTGGTGAACCAGGTTCGCTTCCCCGCTTCCCTGCTCCTCCACATGCAGCTGCTGGGTGACCTTTGGCTAGTCACACTTCTCTGAAGTCTCCCAGCTCCACTCACCTCACAGAGTGTTTGTTGTGGGGGAGGAAGGGAAAAGGAGATTGTTAGCTGCTTTGAGACTCCTTCGGGTAGTGATAAAGCGGGATATCAAATCCAACTAAATGTACACACTGGACACATCAACACTGCATGGCCTCAACATGATGAACAGGATCAGCATCGCTTAACTTCAGTGAAGGAAGCCCTTTTGAGCATTCCACCTTAAAGCTCTAAAGCTTGAACATAGCATCATTTTGTATTTATGAGAGCAACTGATGAAGGTGGAAGCTGAAACATTTTGCCGCACAGTTCTTTTAAAAAAAACACAACTTTTTTTTTAGTAATCTGCCATTTTAGTGATTAGCTGGATCATAAAAGGGGCAAGCTTGCATGAAGTGCTGCCAGAGGCTTTCATAAACATATATGAACTGGTATGTGTGTGTATTCCATTGTGAAGTAATCAGGGTGGGGTTAAGGCTTTCCTAGGCAGAACTAAACCTTCATATAGGGTTAACTTAGCTTACCAGAAAAAGTACAGAGATTAATTCAACATGAACATTCTGTTTTGAAAAAAGATGTATAGAAACTGCTACAGATGTGCTTGAAACCTCAAACCCCATCAGTGTGATGGAGAAGCAGACTACAATAATTCTTATGAAAAGATCATCTCTGTCAAAGATCAGATGCTCAGTTTTAAGTACTCAGTGTTACAAGCCCCTATCACACTGGAGCTTCCCAGCAAGTCTGCTCCATTCAGCCGCCACCCCTAGTGATGGACTACTGCAATGCATTCTACCTGGGGCTACCTTTGAAGGTGACCCAGAAACTACAACTAATCCAGAATGCGGCAGCTAGACTGGTGACTGGGAGAGGCCGCCGAGAACATATAACACCAGTTCTGAAAGACCTACATTGCCTCCCAGTATGTTTCCAAGCAAAATTCCAAGTTTTGGTGCTGACCTTTAAAGCCGTAAATGGCCTCTGCCCAGTATACCTGAAGGAGCGTCTCCACCCCCATCGTTCTGCCCGGACACTGAGGTCCAGCTCTGAGGGTCTTCTGGTGGTTCCCTCACTGCGAGAAGTGAGGTTACAGGGAACCAGGCAGAAGGCCTTCTCGGTAGTGGCGCCCGCCATGTAGAACGCGCTCCCATCAGATGTCAAAGAAATAAACAACTACCTGACTTTTAGAAGACATCTGAAGGCAGCCCAGTTTAGGGAAATTGTTAACGTTTGATGTTTTATCGTGCTTTTAATATTCTGTTGGGAGCCACCCAGAGTGGCTGGGGGAACCTAGCCAGACGGGTGGGGTATAAATAATATAGTGTTGTTGTTGTGGTGGTGGTGGTTTTGATGGGTAACAGCTTAGTGTCAGGGCACACGCTTGCCAAAAAGGTCCAAAGTGGTGCAAGTCCAGCTAAAATATTTCAGATCACAGGATGGGGCAAATGACCACGAAATACCCTGAAGAGCTACTCATCATATGAATTGACAGCAGGGGAGGCAGGCATTAATAATGGACACCGAACAATTCATCATTTTCCTGCTCCAGTATTATTTGACTTTGGAGAAATACTTTGTACTGTGCTTCGATACCCAGTGGCACAGCTTCAAAAGAGCAAGGGAAATGTTTTCAGCGCAAACACCACATTTCCCCTTTTTGTTAAAGTTCCCCGAGTTCCCCGGGTGGGAAGAACCACTCAGGGAGTTGGAGTTCTGTGAGGGGAAACAGGGTTCTCCTAAGAACCTTCAGCCCTACAGTTCTCAGGGTGCTTGGGGGGAAGTTATGACTGCTTAACGTAGTATGATAATGCTTTAAATGTATAGTAGAGATGGGACCAAGAAACAGACTGGAATATTCCACCTCCAGTTTTAAACAAGACACAGTTACTTGGGGAACTGTGGTTTGCTTCAACTATGGTCAGTAAGAACAAGCCAGGATCAAACCATGGTTCCACAACTTCAGACATCACAAGGACATCAATGCAGAGGTTAAAAGTAGAAGGTTTGGGATTTCTTTTTTTGTTTGTTTGTTTTTAAAAACTCATTTGGCATACAGAAGAGAGGTAGGAGACGGCTCACTGCTGTTTACCTCCACAGCAGGAAATCATAAAAAGGTAAAGGTACCCCAGCCCATACGGGCCAGTCGTGTCCGACTCTAGGGTTGTGCACCCATCTCACTTAAGAGGCCGGGGGCCAGCGCTGTCCGGAGACACTTCCGGGTCACGTGGCCAGCGTGACAAAGCTGCTCTGGTGAGCCAGCACCAGCGCAGCACATGGAAACGCCGTTTACCTTCCCGCTATGAAGCGGTAGCTATTTATCTACTTGCACTTAGGGGTGCTTTCGAACTGCTAGGTGGGCAGGAGCTGGGACCGAAAAACGGGAGCTCACCCCGCCGCGGGGATTCGAACTGCCGACCATGCGATCGGCAACTCCTAGGCACTGAGGTTTTAGCCACAGCGCCACCCTGGTTCTAATACCCTTAGAACCGGGGTACTAAGTTACTCTTATTTATTATATTAAATTTATATCCTGCCCTTCCTCCCAAAGGAGCCCAGGGCAGCAAGCAAACCAGTGACACAATAATAATAAAAAAATGTAATAAAAACAATTTAAAAACAATAAGCACAGTAAAACATTCAATGGATTTAACAGCATACGCAAGCAAATCATGAGTCCAGACAGGCCTGCAGTAACAGAAAGTTCAGCAAGAGTCTAAAACAGTATATAGGTGCCTGCCTAGAATCCTTTTGCGTGGCACAGGGTGCAGCTACAGTAAAGAAACAGCTCCTCACAAATGTGGAACAAACACTGTGTGGCGCTTGGGAAAGTGCAAGATCCGCAGATCAAAGTGATTGAGTAGGCATGTCTGGGGCATTCCTGATGAACCCTAAATCTGATCCAGGAGTAAGTATGCCAGACTACAAGAGATATAGGTCAAACAACAAGGCTTCCTGCTGGAGAAGCTGTATTCATATTATCCCTTCAGACAACAGCAGTCATCTTTCCAAGCAATTCCCCTTCCAGCAGACTGCTGAGCAGTGTTTCTTGAAAAGCCACTTGCCAATACAGCCAAGGGTGCTGTAATTCATTCCAAGACGTTCCCAATAACATTGAAAGCATGATTGCTTTGAAAGCATCTGGCAAGATTAGTGGAAGATAAATCCACTTTTTCATCAAATCAGACCAAGTGCTTTTAAAAAAAAAAGCAAATTAGGGGGAAATGAACAATATCTGATTGGGACACATGGTTATAGGCTGTGTGTGTGTCAACTGGTGTGATTACTGTCCTGTCCTGTTTCCCAAGGTTCTCAGAGCAGCATTCAAGTCATCCTATTAAGTAGACAGAAAAGTAGGTTGCATTGAAACAGGAGCGGGAACAGACATATCATGAACTTCTTGCCCCAAATCGCAGTTCACTCCAAGGAGAATTTCGCCTGCCCTTCCTCAATTACCCTTGTCCTGCCAGCAGCCTTAATCATGGTAGGTTTCCACCACCCTTAACCGTGATTAAATATCAGCCAGAGTTCCAACAAGATTTAGAAGCAAAATCTGAAATGGATTTGCATATTCTAGCTACCATTAACCACAGTCCAAAGGATGGTGCACATGCAACACTTAAGAAGTGGATGGTTAAGGCAGGCAGAAGAAAGGCGACAGGATCCCACAGCCCACTTCTGATCTCTTAACCCCAGTCGAGAGAATGAAGCATGACAGGAACGCTTGATTAATCCACTCAGCAGATGAGTGCAGATTCAGGAACATTGTTGTTGTTGTTTAGTCGTTTAGTCGTGTCCGACTCTTTGTGACCCCATGGACCAGAGCACGGCAGGCACTCCTGTCTTCCACTGCCTCCCGCAGTTTGGTCAAACTCATGCTGGTAGCTTCGTGAACACTGTCCAACCATCTCATCCTCTGCCGTCCCCTTCTCCTTGTGTCCTCCATCTTTCCCAACATCAGGGTCTTTTCCAGGGAGTCTTCTCTTCTCATGAGTATTGGAGCCTCAGCTTCAGGTTCTGTCCTTCCAGTGAGCACTCAGGGCTGATTTCCTTCAGAATTGATAGGTTTGATCTTCTTGCAGTCCATGGGACGCTCAAGAGTCTCCTCCAGCACCATAATTCAAAAGCATCAATTCTTTAGTGATCAGCCTTCTTTATGGTCCAGCTTTCACTTCCATACATCACTACTGGGAAAACCATAGCTTTTACTTTACGGACCTTTGTTGGCAAGGTGACATTATCGGCTGCCTTATCAAACCACTTGATCCTTCCAGATCAATATTTTCTACACTGACTGGCAGAAGCTCTCCAGTGAGATCTTTCCCAGGCCTACTGGAAGATGCCAGATATTAAAATCTGTGCTGGTTCAATTCAGAGTGCTGGTTTTGACCTATAAAACCTTAAATAGCTCAGGACTGCAATACCTCAAGGAGCGCCTCTCCCCACAGGAACCTACCTGGACCCTGAGATCAGCCTCTGAAGCCCTTCTTTGTGTGCCCCCTCTACGAGAGGTCTGGAGGGTGGCAGCACGAGAGCAGGCCTTTTCTGCAGTGGCTCCCCATCTGTGGAATTCTCTCCCCAGCGAGGCTCACCTGGCGCCACCATTCTATATTCTTAGGTGCCAGAGCAAAAAATCATTTCCTCTATAACCAAGCCTTTGTCCTTTAACAATCTGTGGCCTTTTAGAAGTGAGCGGGCTGTTTTCAATGTATTTCATTTTCCTCTTGGTTTTAATGTATCAGTGTGGAGGTGGGGGCTGTCTGTTTATTTATAAGTCGCTTTGGGTTCCGCTGAGCAAGATAAAGCGATTAGCAAATTCAATTAATCATCCCCTGGGAACATTGGCATGCAACACTCTCCAACAACACCCCACCCCACCCCGACAGCTCACTATCCCACAATCCAGACAGGAAGGAACAGTGTCACAGCTGAAGGGCACCTTCCAACTAAGCAAAGAGGCAGTGTGGTGTAATGGTTAAGAATGTTGGCGTAAGACCTGGGAAACCAGGGTTCAAAACCCCACTCAACAACAAATCTCAGTGGGTGACCTTGGACCACTGCCTCTCAACCTATCTCACAGGGTTGAGCTGAAATGAAAGAATGATATATACACAATCATTTTCATTATCTGAATAGGGATCGCGTGTGTGTGCGTGTGTATTGTGATACACCACCTTAATATTTTATACGAGTTGGCAGTACATAAATATTTTAATATAAAGAATGAATGAATGGAAATGGCAGTGACGCTGTATCTGGATGCTTGTAGCAAAAACGTATCATTCATGCATTATGTTAACCACAGCTCCCTTGAATCACACACTCCAGTTCCATAAGTCAAGAAAGAAATTTTGTTGGAAACAGTCCAAATGCGAGAAAAGCCCACGTGGTTTCAAAGTTGCAGCCAAAGCTACACCTTCAAAGCGTTTCTTTCAATTAAGAACGCATCGATTCAGGCCACTCATTTATGAATACAGCACGATTAGAGTCTTTCTCCAATCAATAAAGATTAATAGCCATTTACACAGCTAGGCATGAACGATCACAAATGCGCAAGGCATTTGCCTACTTCCTCTGAACTACAGTAACCATGTATTTATCTGAATTCTTTGATAGGCTAGTGCCAAATGGTCAGTTGACAGAAACAGAAGAAGAAAATACAAAAGATATACAGTGGTACCTCAGGTTACATACACTTCAGGTTACATACGCTTCAGGTTACAGACGCCGCTAACCCAGAAATAGTGCTTCAGGTTAAGAACTTTGTTTCAGGATAAGAACAGAAAACGTGCTCTGGCGGTGTGGCAGCAGCAGGAGGCCCCATTAGCTAAAGTGGTGCTTCAGGTTAAGAACAGTTTCAGGTTAAGAACGGACCTCTGGAATGAATTAAGTACTTAACCCGAGGTACCACTGTACCATTTTGGGTGTAATTTAAAGCAAAGCACTTAGATACAAAACAGTAAATCCCACACTCTCTCGTGAATCTCACTTCTCAAACTAAAGCGTCAGTTGCTTTTATAAATATGGAGGTAAAAGCTCTAGACTTTTGGTACTAAAACAAACAAACAAACAAACAAACAAACAAACAAACAAACAAGCACAAAGGGATCTGCAAGAAAAAATCTTTTTAAAACTTGGAAATCATTCCCCACCTTCTGAGATAAATCTAAATTACAGGTCCATAGAAAAGATAGACTAAATTAAGGGCCTGTTTTCCCCACTGAAGCACTACTAGGAGGAATATAGAAAGTTTTATCTAGCTCAAATAAGAACAGCCAATTCTTTCAAGGCCACAGCTGGTAGAGAAGTCTGCAGTCTGGCTTTGAACCAGGATGAGCCACAGGAAGTGTGTAACACTGGTGTTTACTCATCTCCACTGATTTATTTGCCTCAGGCCCAAATGACAGCACTGAGATGATCACCTTAAAGCCCTAAATCAAGGCTGGGCGACCTGTGGTCATATTGCAACAAATGCAGGCTTCAAAAAGCCCTCTGCAAAGTGATCCGTTCAGAAGAAGCAAATGAAGGTGGGAGAGATATCCTGAAACAGCTCATTTACTTAAATCAGCCTTCGCCAAACCAGGTGCCCATTCAACAGTGCCAACCAGAATGGGGAAATGTACTCCAAAACACATGGTGGGCACAAGGTTGGAAAAGGCTTGATTAGACTCCCGCACCTGCAAAGGTCGAGGGTAAGATGGAATGCAATCCATTACAGAATGATATTTAGGTGGATTCTACACACATATAAAAATAAAATAATAATAATAATAATTTATTATTTATACCCCGCCCATCTGGCTGGTTTTCCCCAGCCACTCTGGGCGGCTTCCAATAGAATATTAAAATACAATAATCTATTAAACATTAAAGGCTTCCCTAAACAGGGCTGCCTTCAGATGTCTTCTAAAAGTCTGGTAGTTGTTCTCTTTGACATCTGGTGGGAGGGCGTTCCACAGGGTGGGTGCCACTACCGAGAAGGCCCTCTGCCTGGTTCCCTGTAACTTGGCTTCTTGCAGCGAGGGAACCCACCAGAAGGCCCTCGGCGCTGGACCTAAGTGTCCGGGCAGAACGATGGGGGTGGAGACGCTCCCTCAGGTATACTGGACCGAGGCTGTTTAGCATTTTTTAAAAAATATTTTTTAAAAATACATTGAATTTTCCATAAGGCTCACTATCGCTGTCTAGTGTCACACTGTATATTGCACTTAAAACGTTTCATTTGCCGATTTTTGGTGAGTCCCTACTGTCTCCCAGTACACTGTCACAGATGGTTGTTTTTGTTTTTACAGGACCTGGAATGCCGCTGCTAACGAGGAGCGCTGATATAAATTGGTTTCTAGCTAACACGTTGTGCTTCTCCAAAACACACACACACAAATGGGAAGTGTACACAGGCCTAAATAGGACTGCACAGCTTGTTGTTTGCCATAGAATCAGAGCCCTGGGAAGCTTCCAACGGATGATCTAGCCCCGAGTGCCAGCTTTTCGACAACGCTTCCTATATCAACCTTGCAAATAAGTCCACAAAAGTTAACAGCCCACAGCTTGGGGGTGGGAGTTTTATTTACTTGGAAACCTGCTTATTTACATATAGGACTCTTTTGTCAGACGACTGGTGAAACAAAAAGAGAAAAGGACATTACTAAAATAAGGACTACAGTGGTACCTCAGGTTAAGTACTTAATTCGTTCCGGAGGTCTGTACTTAACCTGAAACTGTTCTTAACCTGAAGCACCACTTTAGCTAATGGGGCCTCCTGCTGCCGCCAGAGCATGATTTCTGTTCTCAACCTGAAGCAAAGTTCTTAACCCGAAGCACTATTTCTGGGTTAGCAGAGTCTGTAACCTGAAGCGTATGTAACCTGAAACATATGTAACCCAAGGTACCACTGTTTTTAAATAGAATTAAGTAGAGTCCCAAACTGGCAAAATTGATTCTTTTATTTAACATGCATCTTTCTGCACGTTTGGGGGAATGTTTTTTGGGGGGACTTGAAGGGTTAGGGGGTACCTTTTTATCAAAACATACTAGGCAGCTCAGGTAGTATCTTTTGTGTGGTTATTGGAAGCTAGCTGGACGTACTTCTGAGTAAACATGAAAAGGATTGAATTTTTAATTAAAAACCACTTCTATATGCATATCTTTTTGCCTTCTGAAAGAAACGAATCAATACAAGCAACGCACAAAGTTTTTACATCTACATCTGGTTCTTCCCTACATGCCTCCTCGCAGGGAAAGGACGTCAACACAAGAATGGGCCTTTTCAGTGGTGGCTCCCTGTTTGGGGAATGCTGTCCCCAGGTGAGCACGCCTGGTGCCATCATTGTTGGTTATTAGTAGGGATGGGACACATGTTAGTTTTGGTTTCTCTCAATTTCTCATTTCTCCAAAATCCAGCTCAGTTCCAATATACACATTTCTATACCTATTTGTGATTATTTTTAAAGTCCTTGTGAAAATTCACCAGCATCTTCTTGTGAATTTCTCTCTATTGCACTTGTTTCTAGAAGCAATTCTGCCTACTAGACACATCTTTGCAAAGCAATTTCCCCCTAATGTAATGCATTTTTGTATTGTTTGGTTTCTGCGGTTTGATCCGAGGGGATGCTGAACAACCCACAGTATCTCATCCCACATCCTTGCAGTCAATTTGAACAAACGATAATAGGTTTTGAACTTGCAGACTCTCCGTGACACCTTTGTTAAGGAGGGTGTCACCAGGCAAAGTTTAAAGTGCTAGCTTAACATGGGAATGGGTCAGTAGGCCTAGCCAGACATTTGTTGTTGTTTAGTCATTTAGTCGTGTCCGACTCTTCGTGACCCCATGGACCAGAGCACGCCAGGTACCTCTGTCCTCCACTACCTCCCGCAGTTTGGTCAAACTCATGCTGGTATCCTCGAAAACACTATCCAACCATCTTGTCCTCTGTCGCCCCCTTCTCCTTGTGCCCTCCATCTTTCCCAGCATCAGGGTCTTTTCCACGGAGTCTTCTCTTCTCATGAGGTGGCCAAAGTACTGGAGCCTCAGCTTCATGATCTGTCCTTCCAGGGAGCACTCAGGGCTGATTTCCTTAAGAATGGATGTGTTTGATCTTCTTGCAGTCCATGGGACTCTCAAGAGTCTTCTCCAGCACCATAATTCAAAAGCATCAATTCTTCGGCGATCAGCCTTCTTTATGGTCCAGCTCTCACTTCCATACATCACTACTGGGAAAACCATGGCTTTCACTATACGGACCTTCGTTGGCAAGGTGACGTCTCTACTTCTCAAGATGCTGTCTAGGCCTGTCATTGCCCTTCTCCCAAGAAGCAGGCGTCTTTTAATTTCGTGGCTGCTGTCACCAGACATAAGACGACACAAATGTTTTCAGCTATAGAAGTCAAGCAGCTCTTTAGATGAATTTAAAACACACACACACACACGAACCCTAGCAGTGTGTTTGCCTAGCAGTAGTTGTTCCCTTAATAATGCTTAGCATTTAATTATATGTTTATTTAAAGGCACACATGACGTACGCCAGTCCCTGGGGTCAAATCGAGCTACTTACGAAGACAATTAAAAGAGCCAGGCTACGCATTTCCTCGAGCTATAGGACCAATTGTGCATTTCCAGATGCCGTCATTTCACAGGTAACATTTAGGCATCAAAACTATCCACACAAAGGGGAATGACAGCCCTACATTAGGGAAATTGATAGAGGTTGGATGGCCCTTGGTCATATGTATGATCTGGTCGAGATTGCTGCACTGCAGGGGGTTGGACTAGATGACCCGCAGGGTACCTCCCAATGCTACAATTCTATGATTATATGATGGCACACAAGTTTTTAAACTTCACAGCTGACTGTATAAGCGATATTCAAAAGGACATCATTTCAGCAATCCTTGTGAACAATCCTATAAAGCGGGGGGGGGGGGATATTGGTTAGTTGTTCTTATTTTTATAACGAATTTTGTGGTTTTTATACAGTGGTACCTCAGGTTACAAACACTTCGGGTTACAGACTCCGCTAACCCGGAAGTAGTACCTCGGGTTAAGAACTTTACCTCAGGATGAGAACAGAAATCGCGTGCCGGCGGCAGGAGGCCCCATTAGCTAACCTCAGGTTAAGAATGGTTTCAGCTTAAGAACGGACCTCTGGAACGAATTAAGTTCGTAACCAGAGGTACCACTGTTTTGTAATTTTATGTTGCGAACCGCCCTGAGATAAATGGCACTATACCAATTTAATAAAAAAATGAAAAATGAAACCACCAGCCTGTAGGCTTAGGTAGCCTGGAGCGGGTCCCAGTTTGGCCTGTGAGGCCATCTTCCCCAGACCTCGTCCACCTGCCCCACGCGGGCCTTCATATGCATAAATGCTGCTATCAAGGAACTAACAGGAGCTTTAAAATGCTCTGTATTCCTCTTTGGCAAGGGAGGCTTGTTGTGTCAGAGCCCAAAAGCTGATTGGCAGTGACACCAAGTTGGCAGCAATCAGCTGCGTGATGGACCCTGCCTGTTGGGACCTTCATCACACAGCCCATCCCAGAAATCAGCACTTTCTGGGATGGGCTGTGTGATCAGCACTTACAGGAATACAGCTGGGATCTGCGCCCACAGTAAGTTCCCTAAGCAGAGTCTCACGGGAAGCACAAGCTCAAATCAAAGCCAACAAGGCAAAAAGTTTTCCTCTGTAGGCACAGCTTGAGTGGCGCCTGCCAAGGAATGGCTTTTTTTTTGTCTGGGTCACTTGCTGTCATTGCAATTGTGGCGTCCAGTGATTGACAGGTGGGAGACCCCACCCACCTGCCAAAATAGCCTGCAAGGAGAGGAATGAGTGAGAAGCGCATTGCCCACCCCAGGTGTAAAGGAAGGCCCATAATGTTGTTTATTTATTTATTTATACAGCACTAACTCGCATCAAGATATCAAAAAATGCACTAGATCGTGAAATCCTAAAATACACAACCGATGCCCAGCACTGAATCAAATTAATTATCCAAATGCGCTTGGCGAAACAGGACGTTTTCAGCAGGCGACAAAACGTCAGAAACCGTAGGCCCCTGTCTGAGTGCAATAGGAACAGTGTTCAAAAAGACTGGAAAATACTTTCTAGCATTATGCTTTTGTTGTAAACTATTACACTTTACAACAGTGGCCCAATCTGAGAATATAGTGCAGGCCTCCCCAACCGTTTAGGCGAAAATTCCACAGATTTGGAAATCAAAGATACGGTTGTGGGAAGCACAAAATGTCCATTTGACAGGTATAAAACGGGCAGTGCTCACAACACTCATGCACAAAACAAAGCATGTGGGGAAGGGGAATTCCACGCATGGATATCTCAGTTGCTTAGACTAGAGCATGGGTAGGCAAACTAAGGCCCGGGGGCCAGATCCGGCCCAATCGCCTTCTAAATCTGGCCCACGGACGGTCTGGGAATCAGCATGTTTTTACATGAGTAGAATGTGTGCTTTTATTTATAATGCATCTCTGGGTTATTTGTGGGGCATAGGAATTCATTCATCCCCCCCCCCAATATAGTCCAGCCCCCCACAAGGTGTGAGGGACAGTGGACCAGCCCCCTGCTAAAAAAGTTTGCTGACTCCTGGACTAGAGCATGGTGCTAATAACACCACGGTTTGATCGTCTTATGGGACAGCTGCATTTTCCATGTCTCAGGGGGTTGAATTAGACAATCTTCAGGGTCCCTTCCAACTCTATGAATTCTCAGGAGGCAACACACACATCCCCCCACACACACATCCAAAATGGAGAGTGGCAGGAGGGGCTTGGCAAATGCCAAGGGCATTTGAAGGCCCTGTGATATGCATGAATGCCATAATTGGACATCCCAAGGATAGCTCTTGCAAACTGAACTTTGGTAGCTCTTGCTTTTCCTATATGCCAGAGAAACCACCTGGTATTCGACAAGACATATGAAATGGCTGGACACAGTGTCTTTCTGACCACCACGGCTCAACATGTTTTAAAAGGAACACTTTAATTATTTGGAGCGAGGGGAGGTAAATAAGACAATCCACACATTGGAAACCCCTGACTCTCCTCAATTTTAGCCTGTACTCTTCTTAAAGGAAAAAAAAGCCATTAACTGAGGCCACCCATTCACCTCTGGTAACTGAAGCACTGGATATTCTGTGTATTTAAAACTCAGCATAAGCAGACAAGTCGTATAATGCTGGCCTTCTTCCAGAACGTTTAATGCACATATTTTGAAAATATGGGCAGCAAGTGCTTACCGTAAGAATAACCGCTTTGCTAATTCACACTAATGACTGGAAAAAATCTACTTGCTTTAATAAGGAAAGCTAAGAATTAGCAAGAAGCTGAAAGAGCATGACTCAAAACTACAGACACAGAGACAGAGCTTCATTAAGCTCGACTTGTCCAGCAGAATTTTAATTTCTTCGTAATTCTGAGAACATATTCAAAAGGCAACGTTTTGTTGCTAATCAGGGACCTAAGACTTCATGAATGACTCTTAATTATGCTCGGGAGACAGGAGGGGCCATTCAAGCATGCTGCGCCAGTTCTCAACATCAGAGGAGGAGAATAATTTTGCTTCAGAGATACCTGCTGGGCTGGACCACAGGGAGGCACCTTTGAAGATTTGGATCCTTCAGGGGCATTCACTGCCCCCCCATCACATATTTCATCTTTAAAACAAGTCTCTAGACCTTTTAGTCATGCAGATATACAGAAAAGCATGCTGACAGGATTCTACCCAATTGCTTGCCAATTGAATGCTATGCAACGTAATTAATATAACATTAAAAAATATCCCTCTCAAAAAGAACTAACACATGAATTTATTTAATTTACAACATTTAATGGCTTTCCTATAACAATCCGTAACATAAAAAAAGCAATTTTAACATACAGAAATGAAAAATGACACAGCATAAAATTTCAAAGGGGGAATACAGGCACGCGCTAAATCAGATTGCAAACAGAAGAACACTGATTTAAGAGGCCTGGGAAGTTTTTGGAGAAAGGCCTTTGCGTTCCACAACTGGGGTGCCACCACTGAAAAGGCCCTTTCACCACCTGTTGCTATCTGCTGCACCTTACCTGTCAGGGGCACTCTGAAGAAGATATTAAGGTCTGGGTCACTACATGTGGTTCAAGCTATGATGGGCCATAAAGATCAAAAACCAGAAACTAGGCTCAGAAATGGAAGCTAGCAAAGATGACAAAGCACTGGCAACGATGACAAAGCACTGACTGACTCTGGGGTTGCAGCGCTCATCTCGCTTTATTGGCCGAGGGAGCTGGTGTACAGCTTCCGGGTCATGTGGCCAGCATGACTAAGCTGCTTCTGGCGAACCAGAGCAGCGCACGGAAACGCCATTTACCTTCCCACCAGAGCAGTACCTATTTATCTACTTGCACTTTGAGGTGCTTTCGAACTGCTAGGTTGGTAGGAGCTGGGACCGAGCAACGGGAGCTCACCCCGTCACGGGGATTCGAACCGCCGACCTTCTGATCGGCAAGTCCTAGGCTCTGTGGTTTAACCCACAGTGCCACGCGCGTCCCTATAGAGACTCCTTACACTGCGTTTAAAACCAAAATCGCATTTGGATAGAAACTGTTTCTCAGGTGGCTAGTCCTAGTCTTTATAACCCTGTACCTTCTCCCAGAAGGCAGAAACTGAAAGAGATCATTTCCGGGGTGTGCACTATCCTGCACTATCTCTGCAGCTTTCTTATGGCACCTGGAAGCATAGATTTGATCCAAGGTGGGAAGAGTGCGCCCAATTATTCTCTCCACAGTCTTTACAACCCTGGACAGCATTGTTTTTTCCCTGACCATGCAGAACCCAAACCACACACACCGACCATAAGTTAATGCACTCTCAACTGTAATAGCCTTTGATAGCCCTCTTCTCCACGAATTCATCTAATTCTCTTCTAAAGCCATCTAGGTCAGTGGTCATCCCTGCCTCCTGTGAGAGCCAGTTCCATAGTTTTAACTATGCGCTGCGTGCAAACAACTTTCTTTTACCTGTGGGTTAAACCACAGAGCCTAGGACTTGCCAATCAGAAGGTCGGCGGTTCGAATCCCCGCGACGGGGTGAGCTCCCGTTGCTCGGTCCCTGCTCCTGCCCACCTAGCAGTTCGAAAGCACATCAAAGTGCAAGTAGATAAATAGGTACTGCTCTGGTGGGAAGGTAAATGCCGTTTCCGTGCGCCTCTCTGGTTCGCCAGAAGCGGCTTAGTCATGCTGGCCACATGACCTGGAAGCTGTACGCCGGCTCCCTTGGCCAGTAAAGCGAGATGAGCGCCGCAACCCCAGAGTCGGCCACGACTGGACCTAATGGTCAGGGGTCCCTTTACCTTTACCTTTAACATTCAGCTTCATGAGATGTCCATAGGTTTCAGTGTTATGAGAGAGGGAGAAAAACTTTTTAGCTACCCACTTTCTCCATGCTACGCTTAATGTTATGAATTCCTATCATGTCAGCCTCTTGCTCTCCTTTTCTCTGAAGTAAAAAATTCCAAACGCTGCAAGCTTTCCCATGGGGACCCCCAACCCACTTTAAAACAAAATCACCCACGCCAAAAGAAATTCTCTGCAGGTATGACCCTAGTGGCAAAGCATTCTCTCATTGCAGAGAGGCAGCCTGCATGCAATGCAGAATTGAAAGGAGCAACCATGCAGCAATTGTCCGGGCCGTGTTGTCCTTGGTTAACCCAATTACCTGGGCAAACACGCCAAAGCGTAAAATCGCATTTAAATAGCCTTCTGCAGCCATTTCTTCTTATTGAGTCATCAAAGCCAAAGGCAGAGGGGGAAAGGAAAAGGCGCTACTATAAAAAGTGGTGAGTGACAAGTTTTTGAGACAGTGATCTTCACACACATAACAGCTAGGGATGAGGCCGTTCAGTGGTGAATGAGAGCGTAAGAATAAATCATCCCTTTTGCTTCAAGCTATTATTTACCATTGTGATATTATCAAAACAAACTTCTGTCCTGATGATTTTACAGCAGAATCTCAAGGAAAAGCAGACAGGCACGAAATTACGTTCCCACTGAGGCAGAGGAGATCGGGGGCGCATAGAGTGATAGGAGAGAAAATGAAATTTCTGCAAAGAAAAAGCTAAAATCTTTACTTCTGGTTCTCACACTCATCCATTCTCCAAGGATCTTCAGCATATCTGCTGCCTAGAAATTCAAGGCACTATTAGCTTCAGATCCTTTTAAGTGCAGGAGAAAGAAACAAAGAGAATTATGTATTTCTGAGATCTCAGCCAGCCTGTTTATGGATTCATGAGCTCACTCAGATGAACCTGGCACTCACCCCGTAGGAAAAACACCTTTTTCAATACACTGTAAAAAAAAAAAAGGAGGAGGGAGGAGGAAAGAGGATGTTCAAGTGTCACATCTAGATATCTGGGAGTTACATAAAAGTTTGGTTCCATTGAACCAACAATTCATACTGGGGAGTTTGCATTTTAAGCAGGTAGCTGCATTTTCCTCTCTTGTTCCCTTCACCTTTATTGTTGTTGTTAATAATGGGACGTGTGCCCAGAGTAATTTGCAGGCGCCTCTCACATAAACCATGCGGCAAGGGCAGTCAAAATAAATCTCATGGATCCGTTTGATAGAGCTGATCTCGTCAGTCTGCTGACCCGAGAGAGGAAGGTGCCACAGTTCAAGCTGCCTTGCATGCAAAGGCCCCAGGATTCAATTCTCAGCACCTCCAGGGGGGATCAGGAATATCCCCTGCCTGAAACCCTCAAGAGCAGCTGGCTAGCCAGTGCAGACAGTGCTGAGCTAGATGGACAGGTGGTCTCACTGTCAGGAGATCAGCCATCACTCGAGTAGGACCCTGGCAGAGACACATGCCTGACTGGCATGTTCTCTCCCTCCTGGTCGATCGTTCGGGAGCTTCAAAAGCTTTCTTCTCCCCAAACATCACAGTGACCGATGCCAACCAACACCGGCACACTTAGGGATCCGCAGAGTCGTTGCAGCATTGCATGACAGACCTCAGCAACTCAGCATTTTGGCTAATCTACTTTATTTACATATAAACACACACGGAACACTGCAACACAGCTCCCTCTCTCTCTGGCATCAGACAGCAAAAAGAAAAAACAAAGGACAATGGTCCCACTTCATGGAACACAGTAACACAAACATCCTGATTCCGTCACTTCCCATGCTGTGGAGTCAAAACATATACCGTCATGTGATAGACAACAATTCCATGACTGCCATCATGGAGCAGGAATTCTAACATCCTCCCCCAATTCATGCTCTGTGTTGCAGTCATCAGTGTAACTGCAACAACCATACAGATGTCATACACACAATATACCTCTGTATCACCCGTTCCACCCTTGGAACTACCTGCAACTGGACTGGTCTTGGGCCTTGCCATCTAACACTCACTCACTATAAGGCAAGTTTCTCCATACATTACCTGGCCACCAACAACGGCGGCAGAAGCCGAGCAAAACAGAGTTGTGCATGTAAAGCTGAATTTCCCGTTCATCATTCAACAACAAATATTTACATGGTTCAGTTTATGTTTTCATAAACCAAAGATGATCACAGAAAGGTGTAACGTGAAGATACAGCCTCCAAAGTCGGCAAAAAGAAGGGAAAACCCTTCCTTTAAAGAGAGCAGTTGCAGCTCAGCTACTGCAGAAGGGGTCCACTCCTGTCTGGAACTCTGGAGAGTCAATGACTGCAAGCAGAGACAATATTGACTTAGACGGATCAATAGATGGACTTGATATAGAGCAGCTTCCAATACTGAAATTAAGAATGTCTGCCAGGATTCCATTCACTCTCAGGATATCTTAACACAGGATATTTTTAATTTTAGGATTCTTAATGTGATTCTTAATGGATATGCAAGCTTAATTGCTTCATGAATTCTGTTAGGCCATGGATGGGATACCTGTGGCCCTCCAGATGTGGTTAGACTCCAACTCCCATCAGCCCCAGCCAGCGCAGCCAATGGGCACCGGTGATGGGACTTGTAGTCCATCAATATAGGAAGGACCACAGGTCCTGACCTGTTATCAGATGGTGTCCATGACAGGGGCACATTAATGATGGGATGCAATTGCTTCTTATCTTTATCACACCACACACTAGTATCTGACAGCTAACAGACTTGTCTTGGCTAGATGTTTTTTAAAAAATACTGTTACAAAAATTGGGCAGGTTGGATGACAACTTGATATGGATTTATTTTACTTAAGGAGATTCTGCACAGTGCGCCTTGATCACGTTCCACAAGGTCTTATAGATCTAAGAGACCAAGCCAAAATATACTCTCCATCAAACTATATCCTATTCAGAAAATGAAAGGGGACTTAAATTCTTGGAGTATATCTTTTTACAAAGGTATCACCTTAATACGCAAGCACGTTTTCCCTCTGCATCTGCATACTGAAACCCATTAAAATATCCGTAATTTTATCTATAAAAGTTGGGCATTCCATCTGATACATCCTGCCTTATCGGTTTGCCTTAATCATTTATATCCAAATTTTAGGGCACTTTTTACCCAAAGTGATAAGGAATGATGAGCAACCACACAGAGAAAAATTAAAAACCAGTCATATCATAAGCACATTTTTTTTCAGTGGCTAAACTGATTTCCTGGGTGAGGGCAGTGGTTGCACTCAGTTGGTACCTGGAGATCAATCAACTGGGAAAAAACCAGGACTGCAGCTGTGAACCTCTTGGAAAGGTTAAACTATGGAATAAATTCAAAGTAAGGGTGACAGTACATAAAAGAGAGAAAAATCCGTAAGTACAGCCTGCACCTGGTGGAGTCTCTTGTATTGCCCTGGCAAACCTTATTAAATACATTTATAACAAATGTTATTTTTCAAATAAATTCTCTTCTGCACAGTGAAACGAGTCCAAAGAGCCTCCATCAACAAATAGTGCATTGGTAACAGAATGCTAATTGGTAAATCGTTCTACGTATCCACCTCCATAATGGGAAATGGAGTACCTTCCATCTGCCTACTTTGGCTCGAGTTTTACGGTTTCTTGCCGACCCGCAGCTAAGCAAACTCCTACATATTTCATCATCTCTCTTTGCCAAGGCAGTTTCCACATGGGAGAAAAGAAAAAGGAACTGAGGCAACACCATTGCTTGCAACACCACCCACTTGATCCATGCTGATTTTAAGAAGTTCTTTTTGAAACAAAAACAAATAAAAAGCACGAACTCCGCAGGGATTCGAGATGACATGAGCTGTAAAAAGCAAGCAACACACCCTACAGCTTTTGATAAATTCCTTAAACCGCCACCTATGGAGCCCTGGACTTGAAGGTTCACTCATTTCCACCAGACGCAGAAAATACTGGTGCAAACTGGAGAAAGGGTTCGATTAGAGCAGTGGAGAGCCAGTGTGGTGCCGTGATTGCAGTGTTGGATTAAGACATGGGAAACCAGGGTCCTACTGCTCACTCAGCCATTAAGCTCACTGGCTGACCTCAGCTGTCTCTCTCAGCCTAACCTACCTAACAAGGTTGTTGTGATGGTAAATAGGAGAGAGGCAGAGCCACGTACACCACTTTGAGCTCCTTGGAAGAAAGGTGGGATATAATTGTGCTAAATGAGAACACATAAATACAGTGGTACCTCAGGTTACATACGCTTCAGGTTACATACGCTTCAGGTTACACACTCCGCTAACCCAGAAATAGTGCTTCAGGTTAAGAACTTTGCTTCAGGATAAGAACAGAAATCGGGCTCCAGCGGCGTGGCAGCAGCAGGAGGCCCCATTAGCTAAAGTGGTGCTTCAGGTTAAGAACAGTTTCAGGTTAAGAACGGACCTCCAGAACGAATTAAGTACTTAACCTGAGGTACCACTGTAAAAGCTTTTTCACCCTGAGGGTCAAATTCGTATCTTGACGACCCTACCCAAGTAGGACCAGACAGTGAGTGGGCAGGACCAAGGGACCAGGATATGAACAAAAGCTTTTTCTAATAAAAAAATAAAAACCAGCACAGCGGCGGAATCCTCACATATAGGACATGCAGGCTTCCCTTTTACATCCACACGGAAGGGAAAAATCACTGGTCCACTCAGGACCTTCAAGTTCCCCTCCCATCTCTCGGCAGCTGCCATGGTATTTTACGGAGGAACATAGATTTCAGGGGCGTGAAGGTGGTCAAGCACAGCTCAGCTGCTTTGGGCGCAATAAAAACCATCAGCCCCAAGCAGCAAGCACAGGTCCCAAGCCACCAATGCAAACCAAGAGCCAACAGAGGGAGAGATCTTGCCACACCCGCCCCATAACCAAACCTTTACTCAGGTTGTATACTCCCAGGTATGGACTGGTTGTTGCAATAAGCAGGTCCCTTTATGATTATGGGGCACTTATCAGGGCTTGGCAGCTGATCTCACCGTTTGTCATAGATAGAACCGCAGCCATCATGTTGCTATTTTTCAAGGCAAAAGCTACTCCTCTTGTGTTCTTCTAACAGGCAACATGCCAGGTTGTCACACATAATTCATGAATCACTACGGAATAATCCAGGAGACTCCACCAACTTTACCAGTAAGGGAGTGCCAACCCTGCTCCATCAATGCTTCTCCTTCCTCCACCAATACCAAGATTCCCCCCCCCCCGCTATATAACAGAAGTGCATTGCAGCAGGCAGCCTGAAACCAACTGCAAACCGTGGTTTCAAATCGGGACCAATCTAGGACAAGCACTTCAACGAGAAAGGAGTCTGTGGCAGATCACAGCTCTCTGTTGCTCCTTCTCATTCATCCTCTTCCTCTTTGCTCAGTTCTCACCACCACTCAGGAGAGAAGATTAAAAAAATAATGGAGCTGGGCAGTGGAAAAGCTGCAGCAGCCTTCACTGTTTCATTGTACATTCTCCCTGCCTATCCAGGCAATGGCAAGGACTGATTCAAATCGTAGTAAAGACTGAACCCACATTCGCATTAACCACAATGCTGATTCTTATCCTTAACTGCTGGTTATGACCAGCTTTCTCTTAGTGGCAGGAGGTGGATAGGGCATTGTGCTTGATGGACTTGGGGCGCAGGGGGTGGAGGATGGGGGTATAATACTCTGAGTCGAGTGTGGATTTCATGCTCTTTATTCAGCTCATAGTAGTGAGGAATGGAAGTTCCCCTGAAAAGTCTGCTTTATATACATTATTTACACAATGGGGCCCACGTGATTGGCTAATTCAGGGATTCTCCTGTAGGCCAATCAGGTTGCAGATTCACTTCCACCTGGAGTTGGATTGGGTGGCTCCTGCGGACCAATCAGACTGCTGCATTCTGGATCCTATTGTTCTAGGACCAA